>JAWPHD010017285.1:0-45358 GCA_037043455.1 Cyrtodaria siliqua | reverse complement strand
ATGCTGATCATTTTAGAAAAAGTCCCATATCAATATCACTTATAGTTTTCAAGAAGTAGTCGCTACAAACTTCTTTTTTAACAAGAGGTCAATGACCTTGAAGCTCTACTGATTGATTTTGATTTCAGGAAGTAGTCGCTACAGACTTGTTTTTTGAAAATCTATTTTTAACCGTGGCGGCCATCTTGAATTTCAGGCCGACCTGAAATTTTGCTAAGATCAATAAGACATTAAGAGCAACATTCCTGTAAAGTTTCATGAAAATCCGTCAGGTAGTTTCAAAGAAGTAGTCGCTACAAGTTTTCATTATATAACTCTATGTAAACAAAGCAGCCATGTTTAAGGTCAAATCAAAACGATTTTCGACAAGGACCAACATCATGTCATACTGATCATTTTAGAAAAAGTCCCATATCAATATCTCTTATTGTTTTTGGGAAGTAGTCGCTACAAATTTATTTATTTTAAATCTATTTTTAGCTGTGGCGGCCATCTTGAATTTCCGGCCGACCTGAAATTTTTCTAGGATCAACTAGACATCAAGAGCAACATTCCTGTGAAGTTTCATGAACATCCGTCAAGTAGTTTCAGAGGAGTAGTCGCTACAAGTTTTTACTATATAACTCTATGTAACCAAAGATGGCCACTGGCAGCCATGTTTAACGTCGAATCAAAATAATTTTCCACAAGGATCTACATCATGTCATGCTGATCATTTTAGAAAAAGTCCCATATCAATATCACTTATAGTTTTCAAGAAGTAGTCGCTACAAACTTATTTTTTAAAAATCTATTTTTAGCTGTGACGGCCATCTTGAATTTCCGGCCGACCTGAAATTTTGATAGGATCAATTAGACATCAAGAGCAACATTCCTGTAAAGTTTCATGACAATCCGCCAAGTAGTTTCAGAGGAGTAGTCGCTACAAGTTTTTACTATATAACTCTATGTAAACAAAGATGGCCGCTGGCAGCCATGTTTAACGTTGAATCAAAACGATTTTTGACTAGGATCAACATCATGTAATGCTGATCATTTTAGAAAAAGTCCCATATCAATATCACTTATAGTTTTCAAGAAGTAGTCGCTACAAACTTATTTTTTAAAAATCTATTTTTAGCTGTGACGGCCATCTTGAATTTCCGGCCGACCTGAAATTTTTCTAGGATCAATTAGACATCAAGAGCAACATTCCTGTAAAGTTTCATGACAATCCGCCAAGTAGTTTCAGAGAAGTAGTCGCTACAAGTTTTTACTATATAACTCTATGTAAACAAAGATGGCCGCTGGCAGCCATGTTTAACGTTGAATCAAAACGATTTTTGACTAGGATCAACATCATGTCATGCTGATCATTTTAGAAAAAGTCCCATATCAATATCACTTATAGTTTTCAAGAAGAAGTCGCTACAAACTTGTATTTTAAAACTCTATTTTTAGCTTTGGCGGCCATCTTGGATTTCACATCAACATGAATTTTTGCTAGGATCAACTAGACTTTATGGGCAACATTTCTGTAAAGTTTCATGAATATCCATCCAGTAGTTTCAGCTGTGAAGTCGCTACAAATAAAAGTTTACGGACAGACAGACGGACAGACGGACAGACGGACAGACGGACAGACGGACGGACGGACGACGGACACCGCACCACGGCATAAGCTCCGCTGATCTCTGATCAGTTGAGCTAAAAATCTATTTTTAGCTGTGGTGGCCATCTTGAATTTCTGGCCGATCTGAAATTTTGCTAGGATCAATAAGACATCAAGAGCAACATTCCTGTAAAGTTTCATGAAAATCCGCCAAGTAGTTTCAAAGGAGTAGTCGCTACAAGTTTTTACTATATAACTCTATGTAAACAAAGATGGCCGCTGGCAGCCATTTTTAACGTCGAATCAAAACGATTTTCGACAAGGACCAACATCATGTCATGCTGATCATCTTAGAAAAAGTCCCATATCAATATCACTTAGAGTTTTCAAGAAGTAGTCGCTACAAACTCGTTTTTTAAAAACCTATTTTTAGATTTGGCGGCCATCTTGGATTTCACATCAACATGAATTTTTGCTAGGATCAACTAGACTTCATGGGCAACATTTCTGTAAAGTTTCATGAAAATCCATTCAGTAGTTTCAGAGGAGTAGTCGCTACAAAAAAAAGTTTACAGACGGACAGACAGACGGACGACGGATGCCGCACCACGACATAAGCTCTGCTGATCTCTGATCAGTCGAGCTAAAAATAACAAGCAATTTTTAGTGATTTTTTTTACAAGTTTTGTTACAATGGCAACCATTTGTAGTGCCAGCTGTTCTTGAGTATCACGAAGACAAGCGATTTTTAGTGATTTTATACAAGTTTTGTTACCATGCCAACCACATTTCTTATGCGAATCTACCCAAAAGGGATGTGCACAACTACACCATGACACAAACATTCCTGGCAAGTTTTGTGTTTGTAGTGCCAGCCGTTCTTGAGTTCTCGCAAAGACAAGAAGATTATGTACCAACCGACAGCCTGTGCAATGCCATATGCACCCCCTTCGGGTAACGGGGTATAATAAGTGGGCGATCTGCCTCCACTACAAAAGACCGACCAGCATACATAGCCTAAAATGTGCTGAAAAAGGCCGTTAAACATCAAACAATTAGTTAAGACCACTAAAAGGCAGAATATGCTTATTAAAGAGACACGTGGCAATCTTGATTTTAAAAAGTCGCGGCGTCCCGTTAGTTTTCTACTTGCAATAAATCAAGATGCTAATTTAAAGGCTAGAAAAAACCTTTAAGATTGTCGTGAAATAAAACAGTTAACGAAGTATTCAGAATCCTATAACTTTAGGAAATGATGCAATCCAATTAAAAGAATAAAAGTAAACTTTACAAACCTAAGCCAGATAATTAGTTTCAATACCTTATGTTACAACTATTATACTATTACATTGCCTCCCATGAATAGTGAGCTTATGCATAAACTGAGAAGTTGCAGGGCCAAAGGTTTCCTACAAGGTTAGCAAAAAAGGAAGTCTTAGCAAAAAATGGAAGTCACTGAAGATTATATTACAATTATGTAGATATAAGTGTAAGAAGTTTGAAAGCTGTAATTTTGGTATTTGAGTTATGTACGAGCATAAAACCATATGCCTGCTCCACTTTCGTGTGGGACACATAATATTTTGAGTTGTGTTCCCAAGTCCAATTTAGATACTTTCCCAAAATGGAACTCACCTGAGAGCCTGAGTAGTCAAACTCGCCCGCCTGCCCTATAGAAAGTCCTCCAGAGCCCAGAATTAACACCTTGCGTGGCTTCACTCTGCTAACCTCTGATAATGACACGGGACTCCGCAACGCCGTGTGAAGTCGCTCCTTTACTGTGGGACTGAAACAAAGATTTACAATACACCACAATATAGATAATCAACGCTGTCGTGTTTTGTTTATTCTTGCTCTGAAGTACAATATGGACGGTTATCATTATATTATATCTTTGGTCAAATGAAATTATATGTGTGGTTCCTATTACATGCTAAAAAAAATATAGGGCAGGTAAGTAGGGAAAATACTGTATTTCAAAAAACATTTTTATTTATAGTTTGTCTCTTTTTTTTCACTCAATACTTTTTAAATAGAGTAGAGCGAACAGGGTATTTTTTACAATTTCTGTTGCCATAGCAACCTCAATTTTTGGTATATTCATAAAACAAAATGATGTGCATGACTTTCTCACTCTTTTTTTACGTACAGACAAATTTTCATTAAATTATCTTAAGCATTTCTTTTGTTATTGAAGGATCCATATATTGTGTGTACTATTTTGTCAAATCAACAAAATAAAATAATGTACGTAATCCCCTCATTGCCCTCTACCAACATACTTTTCTCATTATTGCAGGATCCATATTTGTGGGTCGGACTGACGAAATGACGGACTGACCTAAAGTCCCCTCCGGTAGCACACCGGCAGTGGACTAACAAATGATGACAATTAAATATTAGAGCAACCCACCTTTGTTTTCCTAGTTTGTGTGCCCTCACTTGGTCTAGGAACGTGTCAAACAGCAATTCCAGGTCCCTGGGGCCGGCCATGTGTTCTGGGTGAAACTGTGTGCTGTAATCATACAATATGGATGAATCACGACTGGCCTGACCCAGTGGATAGCATGGTGGTCGTGAAATCCGGAGGTCTCTGGTTCCAGCCTCAACAGCGCCACTGAGTTATGTCGGTGTGTTCTTTGGCAAGACACTTTCCCTTACCCTATGTGCATATACCAGTGTTATATATATATACCAGTGTTATATATACCAGTGTTATATATATACCAGTGTTCAAATTTAACACTTATTGCTAAATGCAAGTGGACATCTGAAGATTGCAAGTAGAAAATATGAGCACTTGCTAAATTTTGAAAGTAATAAAAAGAAACCAACTAAATCCAAGTCTACATTTATTTACTGAAAATACTCATCCAGGGCCTTTTTACCCTTCTTTGCCTTGGCCTGTATAAGGCCCCTTCCCCAACCAAATTTCTTCAAAAAGCATGCAGTTTTCCCCATTTTTTAAACTTACCTTCTAAACTAAATTTTGTTCCCATTTTTTAAACTTACCTTCTAAACTAAATTTCGTTCCCCATTCATGGATTTTTTCCACAATTTAGGCCAAAAGGCCCCTTACGCAAAACTGGTAAAAAGGCCCTGTCATCAAACTTGCTAAAATAGGCGCATGTTAATCATAATGCAACATTATTGCCTTGCTGCATCTAGCTGAGTGTGAACAGGTTATTATTTACATATATAGCAATCCATTTAATATGAAGGAATGTTCTAAATTATTAATTAGAACATTTTGGCACTTGCTTTTTTAGCAAGTGAGTAAGAAAGTTAAATTTGATCCATGTATACACATTTTATATGAAATGTGCATATACTGTAAAGAAGTCGCATACTAAGTTTGGTTGAATTATTATTTATGAACATTTGGACGGGAAAACACAACAACTCATGATTATGAAACAGGCATATTAGGAAACTTTTCTTTCATATTTATATTGGTAACAATTAGTCGTTCAGATAAACTCCAGTCCCCTTAATGGAGATATTCACAGGTTTCAAGTATACTATAACATGTAGTTGTGCATCTGAGCCACTGTGGGTTATTTGTATGGTGTTTTACGTCATTTTCAACACATGCAACGTTATATATGACGGTCGATTTTTTGTGGCGGAGGCAGACGACCTACTTGTCCTGGGTATCCATAAGAATCGGCACTTTCTCTCGTACAAATTTAGCTCTCAGGGTGATTCGAACCCGCAGCAGTGAGAGGCAAGAAGGTTTACAACACAACGTCGTTATGTGTACGGAGACGCCGGAGTCACTGAGAAGAGCGTTATAAAACTATATTATGACAGAAGATAACATTTTACATTTAATTTCTTACCTGAATATTGGCTTACTGTCATGTACAATGCCTTCGTTTGTTTTGTCATTCGCATTTGTGAACAGAGCTGACCACCCTTTAGGTAGAGTGGAAGCATCCACTGCAAAGCCATGGTTCTGTGTGGTGATGTAGCAACGGATTGATCCATCATAAATACAGGGTTGGTTATGACCTCTGTTTCCATATCTGCAAATAAACAAATTGAATGTAAACACTGGTTACAACGAAGGCTTGCAATGTTGTGGAGTTTAAAAATCTCCCCTAAACCTCTACCCAAACCCACTCTAAACCTGGCACATCAGGCACAAACTCAGCTGTGACTTTGGGGCTGATCCAGGCTTCAGAAATAATGTGCTATCAACTATGCCGATTATTGAAAATACAGAATTGTCTGGCCCTATAGTATGCATTTGTTTGAATGGTGTTTTATGTCTTTTTATCACATGTTAGGCCATATATAATGGTTGTTTTTTTGTGGTAGAGGCAGACCACTCCATCTTTCCTGGGTACCTCCCGCCATCCGTCACGTGACAAGTTGAGCCCCCAGTGGAATTCGAACCCGCAGCAGGGAGAGGCAAGAAGTTGTAGTCGCAGCGTCTTCACGATCCCCAACACGGAGGGGCTCCATAAAATATGTAATAATAGCTTATAGCTTTGTACGCCACAAACAAGTGGATCGATTAAATGTGTAATACATTAATGCGATACATTTGCTTTAAAGGAAAACACAGCCATATTGATTGTTTTAAAAACTCGCGGCGTCTTGTTATGTTTTCTACATGACTTGCATATTTGCAAATCATTATTTAATGATTGTTTCAATTAGTATTGTTCCGATTAATCGATTTGATCAATCAGTTAAAGGGAAACTGTCCGTAAGCAAGCAGATATTAAGCATAACCAAATAACCGTCGGACTTTTATGCAGTGAAATGTATACATGAAAACATGAGCATAGACCCTAAGAAGTCTGTAGTAATACATTCGTGAGTTTGAAAAAAAAGGTTTATTATTTGTAAATAAAGTGGGACCCAATCACGTGACTTCCATTAGCGCATTAGGTTTTGACCATAGTATGTATGGCATTATATGTATAGCCCGGTTAGTTCAGTCAGGAGCGATATCGACTTACGCTCACGCTCACTATTATTACCGCGAGTGTAATTTTAGTTTGGGCTGCGAGTTAAAACGCTCGAAGCGGTTTCTCTTTTTTTTTGTACCTCGATTGAATTCCGTCAATCTTGCTTTTAATTAGTAAATATTCAATAATGTTTAGTGTGTAATGTTTGAGAACATAATTAGTGAGTGTTTTATAAGCTGAAAGTTACTGACATTGTCCCTTTAAGCCTTTAGTTTGATTAATCTATTTCAATTTTTCATGATCAACTTTACTCGGTTGTTGAAAAACATTGGCTTAAATTATTTCATTCTCTTGTACTAAAATGTTACAATTTTGCAACAAGTACCAGTAATCACATATGACATCTCTAGGGTGTATCACAACTTATACTTCAAATAAATGCTGGTCAGTTTCATTCAGCTGCTTTATTACCAGAATATACTTGAAATGTGTTTCTTTTCTTTATTATAGTCTGAAAAAAGGATTCCACTTGTGTTATATTTAGCAGCCATGTTTAATCGATTAATGATCGATCATCGGTCGGTTAAATATTCTGATGATTGATCATGAATTTTCAGCCGATTTCCAACACTAATTTCAATAGTTCAAAGCCAATGTTGCATCAATAATATATCTTAACCTATAGTAGACTAATGACAAAAGATTGAGAACTACACGTTTTAGTTCCCTTTATTTCAATATATTCTGGGTTAAAAGTCAAACTGATTCTAGAGGAATATATCGAGGTTTTTATATTATTACTGGACAAATATTTCAAGAGTGCCATATGTCGTTTTAACAGACTTACTTCATTTTGAATGTTTTTGCACCAATGGCCAGCGAGAGAAGCTGATGTCCGAGACAGATCCCAAATATGGGTTTACCGTCGTCTGTGTTGACAACCTCGCGCAGGTTGTTTATCGCTACTTCACACATCTCTGGGTTACCTGGCCCGTTACTCAGGAAAAGTCCATCAAAATCTGAATTAGTTTGTATACTTTATTACATTTCTACTGCACAAGATAATGATTTTTCAGTGAAAGAAAATTCATAATCACAAACATTTTTAACTCGGTACAAAAAAATAACTAAAAGTGACATTGACTTCAAAAAAGTGTCGTGAAAATGTGGTTAAAATCATACACAAAGTACTTTAAAATATTATAAATTGATTATTTAAGTGATTATAAGGAAATCTTTCACTCAATGATTTTGATTTTCCACTCGCTCGCATTTGCTTGTTTGTGGGGAAAAAACAACATCCCTACTATCAAGTGAAAGATTTTCTTGGCTACTTGGCAACACAATACTTAATTTCTGTAATATTGGATGGTGCTGATATTGTTGAACTCTATGATAAGCAGCGTTAAATATTGTCAATAAACATTTTGATTCCCAGTTTGACTATAAAAACCTATTGAAAATCGAAAACAAAAACTTCATAAAAATGGACAATGTTCCATGAATTTTCTGAGTTGCCTGCTCTGATAAGAGAAAGTTGATAATATCTGGATAAGAAAACCGTAGCTCGATATTGCATTTTTTTTTTTTTTTTGTTTGTATGGAGTTTTACATTCAACACATATAAGGTTATAAATGACTTTTCCTGGGTATAACCAGTACTGTTCACCACTCCATCCGTAAGAATCGACACTTTCTCACAAGTCGAGCTCCCAGTGGGATTGGAACCCGCAGTATTGAGAGGCGAGAAGGTTTACAACGCAACGTCGTTAACAACTCGGCTGCGGAGATGCCCACAATATTTCATTAATTAACATCACAAACATAAAAGGGTTAATCAGATGTCCAATTTGTTTTTCAATATTTCATTAATTAACAAATTGGACACCTCTGATTGGCTTGTCAACCCTTTTATGTTTGTGATGTCACATACACATCCTTGCAATTGTTTCTTGTTTCGATGCCTGTTTTGGTTGATTGTGGTCTTGTGGTCCTTGCAATCTACATTTCCTGTTCGACTTTTATATCTACTATCCACAGTTAAAAAAAGTATATTTAAAAAAATCTACGTTATTGGTTGTTTTGAAGAACACATATAGGTAATAGGCAATAGCATAATAATCACAAATAACGACAAGAATTACACAGAATAAGCATGTGTGCCAACCTTTCATGTCCAGTGTATGATTCCAGGGAACTACAGTCACCTCGGCCCCGCGTTCACACAGACACCGCACCTGGTTGTACTTGATACCACAATCCAGGGCAATGATCTTCACGTCGCCACCCCTGTTGTGTACAATTGGTCCCTGGAAGCAGACATACATTATCCTAACAGCTTCTCGCTATATAACTGAATTGTTCTTTTAAAGGGAGCTTTGGAGCCAGATTTGTATATAGAAACAGGATTTTTTTACCACAGAATTGGGAAGAGGCCCAGGCCTGTACATTTTGGGAAAAAAATGTGCTTATTTATTTTGGGAAAGATGCAAGATTTCATCAAGGAAGTAAATATGACAATACTATGCTTTATTTATATTTTTATCCATTAGTTACTATAGTTACTGACTTCTCAGTCAAAACTGATTCAACATTGCAGAATTTATGCTTTTTCTAAAGTTCTGAGAGACAGCTGCTTTCTGATTGGGAAACATTTCTGCCACAGTTTGGAAAAAACAGTAAAGTTTCTAAAGGGAAGAGGCCTTTTACATGCCTCTCTTACATGAGGTAAAAAAGCCCTGAGAAATAAACAGCATTGGAATGACCAATTTTAAACCTGAAATGGTTCAAAGATATTAACAGTTTCCTATAATAAAGAACAACAACTATTACTTATGAATTACAACAAATTTCATCAGGCCATTGAGGAATCTGTAAGTTGTAAATGGCTGTCATGACGTACACCTAGGTGATATCTACAGGTAACACCCACGCTGCAATGCATTGCGATTATTTCACCGCAAAATTGTGTAATGGCTCATCATTACAGTATCTTAGATTATTTAAAGAGACACATGGAATCTTGAGGTTTTTTCAAACATTAGAATTTGCCCCTCGATTTAGTTATCCTGCGTCATTTTAACTTTAAAACAGCTTGCATATAATTAAATAAACAATTGAGATTTAAATTTTCTTCAATATTTTACCAATTTTTTAAAAATATTACTGGTGCAATATTATGAAAAGTTAGTAATATGCAAAAATAATTTGCTTTGAACTATTGTAACAATTAATATTAATGATTGAACAAATGCAAGTTAAGAGGAAAATTAACGGGACGCCGTGAGTTTTTAAAAATCAAGATTGCCGTGTATCCCTTTAAAGCCACCCAAAAGAAGGATACACAGGAACCCTGGAACAGTGCCCAACTCTTACTATCAAATAGATTCCTATGGTTCTTAAAGTAGCTATCCGGCTAACAACAGCCAAATTTTACATCATATGCACACCGTTTCTAACCTACTGACGACAAGGTATATATATAACTTATATATTTTTAGAATCCAAACTGGTTAAACACAATATAAACTGTTTTAACCAGCCAGGCCAAACCTCAAGACTGGAGCGTCGAATTAAGAGTTACCAACTCATAATTCATTTTATGCATATTCAATCATGGGTGTTTTTAAAAACTGTTGAATAAACCTATACTTTTAATTGACAGTTATTTGGAGGGTTAGTTTCTTTAACATTCTCCGAGGATGAACCGATACACAAATCCGCTTGACAGGTGTATGCATTTACATTGACACGTACGAACAAGGATGTTGACGGGTATGAAAAAGTAACATATATTCACACTGACCTTCAGTGAGACCTCGTCTACAAGGTTAAGGTCGTTTGGGTCCATGAATCTCACGGTATCTGGGTCTGTCCCCTCCACTATCACCTTGCCAAGGATGGTTCCCGATTCTCGTATCTTCTTGGTCAACATGCGTGTATCAATGCCTATCAAATCAACAATCAGTAAACTATCATCACAAAAGGGCCTTCGGACAACAATTCACGAATTCAAGAGCATGCTGAAGTAATGTTCCTAACAATTTGGCAATAGCAATATTTCAACTTGCATTATTTCCTAATATCATTACTTCATATTTGCATTATTCACAAATAGCATTATTTCTTGATTGCATTATTTCACAACTTGCATTATTTCCTAATTGCATTACTGCATATTTGCATTATTCACAAATAGCATTATTCCTTGATTGCATTATTTCCTAATTGCATTATTTCACAACTTGCATTATTTCTTGATAGCATTATTTCCTAATTGCATTATTTCACATCATGCATTATTCACAAATAACTATTTCTTGATTGCATTATTTCACAACTTGCATTATTTCCTAATTGCATTACTGCATATTTGCATTATTCACAAATAGCATTATTCCTTGATTGCATTATTTCCTAATTGCATTATTTCACAACTTGCATTATTTCTTGATAGCATTATTTCCTAATTGCATTATTTCACAACATGCATTATCTTAATTGCATTATTCCCAAATAACTATTTCTTGATTGCATTATTTCACAACTTGCATTATTTCCTAATTGCATTATTCACAAATAACTATTTCTTGATTGCATTATTTCACAACTTGCATTATTTCCTAACTGCATAACTTGCATTATTTCATAATTTCACAACTTGCATTATTTCATAATTGCATTACTTCATTAATGCATTACTTCACAAAATTCCTTGATTGCATTATTTCATGTCGTATTATTTCATAAATAATGTTACTTCATAGACGTCAATAGAAATATTTCATAATTTCATTATTTCACAAATTGCATTATTTCAAACTTCGCTCTTTTTCTAATTTGTTTTAATTCTATAAATTGTATTTTTTTCAAAAGGTAAATTTTGCATCAATTCATGAATTTTATTAGTTTATTTTAATATTTTAAACATTTTAGCACATTCAAAGCAGAAGGATTTTAAATAAAGCTAACTTTATTTTTGCAATTCATTAGAAGCTCCCAGATCTATCAAAGTAAAGCCATGTTTAATTTTACGACTCATCACAGAGCTACAGCAAAGTGCCTTAGGCCACAAAAATTAATTACCTGGTTCTCAGGCCACTTTTTCTGAGAGATGCGGGCGGGCGCATTTTTTTATTACAATTTTACAGTGGTCAATAGACACGCGGGCGATTTTTTTTTATCCAAACTTTTAATTCCAAAACATGTATTGATGCAAAATATCTCGAAATACTTGTGCAATAACCAGTTGGATCAGCTCATCTCTATTGTCGATCATTACCTTATCATTTCTTCCCGACTTATGCTTCTTTCAATCACAATAAGTGCGTATTTTTGTATTAGATCACGCATGAACTAGTGCATGTTGTTGTGAGACTTTGTCGATTAGACGCTTGAATAAATCGCCTGTTCTGTAGCACCTACTAGTTCCAAGCGTCTCAAGCGTCCGACTTCTAGACTGGTACCCGTACGACTGCAACACTCACAAGCTAGCGAGCAGAGCGGCAGATGCGGAACTTTTTTTTCGAAATTTCGGTAGCGCATTTCCAATTTTTATTTTATTACCTATGAGATAAAATCGGCAATGCGGCACCAAAAAAAGACATGCGGTTGGGCCTGAGAACCAGGTAATTAATTTTTTATGGCCTTATATAAGCCTTTTTTATTTCATTTGTATGGGTGAAAGATTGGGATTTCTCAATGAATAAATATTGATAATCGCTAAATATTAACAACTACCTCCGAACACAAAAATAACTGTGACGTTCAGTTATGACGCCAATGAAGTGTGCTTCGCAAATAACGTTCAATAAAGCGAAACCTTTCAGTTAAAATCATAAATAAACTGATTTAAAAAGTTATGCATTTGTAAATAGTTTATTTAACTGCTGGGTCTGATTATAGAGATATCTTTCACTTGATGGTAGGTGTGTTTTGTTTTTTCACTCCCTCGCATCCACTCATTCATGAACAGAACCACACTCCTACCATCTCATGAAGGAATTCCCTATAATCGATCCCAGCAGTTAAATAATCTCTATATAACTAACCATGAATCCCGGGTATATTATGGTCGCCGAGCCACTTGGACAGCGACTTGACAGCGCTCCAGTGACTATAGTCCTCCGTGATATCTCCGACCACAAGAGCAGACACGTGGATATGATCCGACTCAAACCACTTGATGAGCCCGAAGTCATCCACTTCCTCCTCAGGTATCCCATAATTCCCAATGAGCGGGTATGTAAGAACAAGAATCTGTTTGCGGTAGGATGGGTCTGTCAAAGACTCAGCGTAACCAACCATCCCCGTCTGAAATACTAGATAAACACATTACAGTCAGTAAAGCATAAACAGAGAATAAAATCAAACGACTCTGATTTTTTTATTCAGTGAAATATATAAACGAAAATAGAACCAAATATGCCAGCAGTCATCAATTCCTAAATTTGACAGCAATATTTACCACCTCGGAAAATGTACTATTTCCGAACGACATTGCTCGTGTGATCGTCCATTGCTATGTTGGCGTAGTAGCCAATATTATCATATTATCCTGGTGGATTACAGAACTGCCTTGATAAATTATCTGATTATTGTGAACAAACTAACCTGCCAAATAATGGCAAAATTGCATTACAAAACCGTGTATCAAAACTCTACCCAGGTGTTCAGGTCATATGATAATGCATATGTGCCTATTAAAAGTATAGGTTTATTAAAGGGTTCTAAAAATACCCGTGGTTGAATATGCTTATAATGAATTATGAGTTGCACTCTTAATTCGACGCTCCAGTTTCGGGGTTTGGCCTGGCTGGTTAAAACTGTTTATATTGTTTCTAAAGAGTTTGGATTCTCAAAACCTGTAAGTTATATACATACCTCATTGTCAGTAGGATAAGAAACGGTGTACATATATGCAGGATAGCTACTTTAAGTGTTAACTCAAGAACTCAAGTGTTAGTCTTTTGTAGAGGAAAAATTCCCAAGGTAAATATATTCTATAGATCACATTTGGCAGAACAGGTTAATTCTTACAAATATCTATGTTTTGTGTTCTCATCTAATGGACTGTTTAACAGTTGTCAAGAAGACTTATATAAAAGGAGCTTGAGAGAATATTTTAAGTTGTTGAAATGCCTTACAAACTCTAGTGCTGGGGTCAAAGGTTTTATACATGTTTTTGATAGAGGTGTGCGGTATAACCGGTTAACACCGGTATTTAGCTTGGTACCGGTATTTAGCTTGGGCAGTAAGCACAATGGTACGTTTGGGTCCGTACCAGTTTATTTCTCTAATTCACGTTTGTTTGCTGCTTCATTGTGACATTTAATCAAATAATTAAAGATATAACTATAGACAATCTCATTAAAAATAAGTAAACAATAATAACGAGAGGTCAATGACCTTGAAGCTCTAATACTAGGTTTTGATAGCTAGATCAGCATGTCTGTGAAGTTTTATGAAAATCTGTGAATTAGTTTTAGAGGAGTAGTCGCTACAAGTTTTAAATATATAATGTTTTTACTATATAACTCTGTGTAAACAAAGATGGCAGCCATGTTTAATGTTGAATCAAAATAATTTTCAACAAGGATCAACACCATGTCATGCTGATCATTTTAGAAAAAGTCCCATATCAATATCACTTTCAAGAAGTAGTTGCTACAAATTTGTTTTTTAAAAATCTATTTTTAACCATGGTGGGCATCTTGAATTTCCGGTCAACCTGAAATTTTGTTAGGATCAACTAGACATCAAGAGCAACATTGCTGTTAAGTTTCATGAAAATCCTTCAAATAGTTTTAGAGGAGTAGTCGCTAAAAGTTTTTACTATATAACACTATTTAAACAAAGATGGCCGCTGGCAGCCATGTTCAATTATGAATTAAAATGATTTTCAACAAGGACCAACATGTCATGCTGATCATTTTAAAAAATGTCCCATATCAATATCACTTATAGTTTTCAGGAAGTAGTCGCTACAATTTTTTTTTTAATCGAATCTTAGCTGTGGCGGCCATCTTGAATTATCGGCGGCCTGAAATTTTTGTTAGGATCACCTAGACATCAAGAGCAACATTCTTGTGAAGTTTCATGAAACATCAAGAGCAACATTCCTGTGAAGTTTAATGAAAATCCTTCAAGTAGTTTCAGAAGAGTAGTCGCTACAAGTTTTATTATACAACTCTAGGTAAACCAAGATGGCTGCTGTCCCATTTACTTCATTTTTCGCGGTACCCAACTCTACTCTTTGACCATACTATAAAACCTATACTCTTATACTCATGTGAAATATGGGGTACTATTAATATTAACTACAAGACCTCGGTCTGAGTGTGTCTTGTCCACCGCAGCAAACGGCAAATGAAATTGTTTATTAAATTTGTGCTTAAATGATGTCCACCAAAGACAACACTTCATATTAACCAGAGTGTAGTTTTGTGAAAATAATGCAAAATATGACCTTGACTTTGGTATATTTTGTCATTTGGCGATGTCCACCAATGCCAACAATACATACGACCAAGTATCAAAGACATAAAGTGAGGCAACCACATAACGTTAACTGGGGTTAACTTACCTAACCAAGGTTAAGTTTGGAGAAAATAAGCAAAATATGACCTTGACCTTGGTAATTTTTGTCGTTCAGTGATGTCCACTAATGCCAACAATCCATATGGCCAAGTATCAATAAACAAAACAAATTAAAGTTATCCGAAAAATTTAACTGAGGTTAACTTACCCAACCAAACTGATGTTTAGGGAAATTAACGCAAAACTTGACTTTGGTATTTTTTGTCGTTCAGCAATGTCCACCAATGCCAACAATACATATGATCAAGTATCAGAGACGTAAAGTGAGGCAATCACATAAGGGTTAACTGAGGTTTAGTTACCTAACCAAGGTTAAGTTAACTAACCAAGCTTAAGGTTGGGGAAAATAAGCAAAATATGACCATGACCTTGGTAATTTTTGTTGTTCAATGATGTCCACCAATGCCAACAATCCATATGGCCAAGTATCAATAAATAAAATGAGGCAATCACATAGGGTTAACTGAGATTTACTTAACTAACCAAGGTTGTTACCTAACCAAGGTTAGGTTTTGGAAAAATAACGCAAAATATGACCTTGGTAATTTTGGCATTACGGGATGTCCCTTGACCCAACAAAACATCCAACAAAGTTTCAGAAAAAAACGAACACCAGTTTTTGAGATATAGTTGATTTAAAATGTGGATACAGCATGTTTATAAAAACAAAAATAATCATTATCGAATACACAAAAGTTTATATTTTTGTTAAGTAATAACTGCAGGGCTTTTTTCAAGAAAATTGGGAAAAGGCCTAGGACTACTAATTTTGGGGGAAAATAAGAATTGGAAAAAAAATAGCATGATTTTTGCTGTTCAGTGGAATGTTTTTTTAAGGAAAGAAATTCATTAAAATGTATGTTTTATGTATACCGTAATATCAATATCAGTCAGGTTCCAGAATTTATTTATTTTAACAAACAAACTATGTCTGTCACTTTTCTTTTTTTTTCCTTTTCTTATTTTTTTTAAGATTGGAAATGTTTAACCCCAAAATTGAGAAAAAAATGAGTTTTTTGCAATTGGGAAGAGCCGAATTTCGACCCCACTTAAATAGGTTAAAAAAGCCCTGATGAGGTAGTGAAGATACTTGACACTACTGCCACATTTATTCATCATTGTTACACCAAGACATTTAGCTGTTTAAATAACAAGCTCAGTAATAAACCAGGCTTGTTATAACAAATATCTATTTGTGTGGTATGTCTCAATTGGTATGTCTCAATTGGAGTGCACTAGTTGCTATTGAAGGAAGTGTTTATCTATGAAAGCTGTATTAAAGGGACACATGGCAATCTTTTTAGAAACTCAAGGCGTCCCGTTAGTTTTTCTACACAACTTGCATTTGTTCAATCATTAATAGTTATTATAAGAATAGATAACAAATTGTTTTTGCATATTATCAACTCTTAATAATATTGCACCATTAATATATTTAAACTTTTGGTAGAATAAGACAAAAATAAGAAAATTCTAAATTTTATTTAATTATATGCAAGCAGATTTAAAGTCAAAATGATACTGGATAAATAAACTGAGACGCTAATTTCAATGTTTGATAAACACTTCAAGATTGCCGTGTGTCCCTTTAAGGCTGTATAAATCCTGTACTTAATAATCAGTTGTTTTACAATACCACTAACTTTTCTCATATAATAGTTGTATCTGCATTTACCGTAAGGCCATAATAAAGTTAATTTTTATTTTTTATTTTATACAACAAATGGAATACTGCCTCGGCACAAGGCAAAAAAAAATTAGTAACAAACTACTAGTTACTTCCAAGATTGAAAACACATTTTAATAGCGTTTTATACTTTTAGGCACATATTAATTTAAGAATTTAAACATTTTCAGATGTTAAAAAATAGTTGTTTAAATAATACAAAATATTTCAACTGCAACAGAGGATAGTATAGGCAGAGACGTAATAAACAACTACTTGAGTACTTCTTAGATCCCTGGCTACTAGTTGTTTTAAATCACAGAACATATAATTGTTTGTGACACGACCTCTCTTTGGTACAAGGAACGTCGGTGGTTCTACCCAGAGGCCCGCCCGTGTACGAAAATTGCCCGGAGGGGCACCTGGGGTCTTCCTCCACCAATGGAAGCTGGGAAGTCGCCATATGACCTTAGCTGTTGGTGCGACTATGAAATCCAATTCAATCAATTCAATCAATCTTTGGTACAATGTTTCACAATATACAGAAATTGCAAAGGCTAGTTGTATTAATAAGTTTCAACAGTTTTCATCACTAAAGACGTTCTGTTCAGTGACATCGACTGCAACGGGAGATTGTTTATCTAATTTTCTACATAGAAAATCGTTATAAACGTCCAGTAACAATGTAATATCCTCCGCAACCGGTCTTTCATAATTGCAACACCCTTTACCGCTTTAATGATAACAAACACCAGTTTTCCACTGGTTTTTTTATGTGTTTTGTGAATGCAGCCTGTGCCTGTGCCATTGTGAAAAATAGCGACATTTTTCTAGAAATTGTGAAAATTGTGAAATATTATAACAAAAGAAAAAGTAACTTTTTTCACTTTTAATTTCACAGTTTAATATCCCTTGGTTTTAAGTTTTTGTTTTTGGTAAGTACAGACTAGTTTTAACACCAGCGTATATTAAGACTAGTATCCTTATTGGTCTGTATTTACTCTAAAAAAATATATATATATTTTTTTTTTTTTTTTTTTTTTTCTGATTGTGAATTTTTTGGATATAATTGTGAAAAAAGTATACTTTTTGGCATTGTGAATGGGGCCGAATAACCCAAATTAGGCATAAAAAAACACTGTTTTCACATATTCATCGTTATTGGTGGCGATTCCCCGAATGTCCCAGTGTCAATTAATTCAATCCGAGATGATTTCAACAAAAGGAACAAGTAATATGCATAAATACCACGCATTCCTTTTTTAAAATTTCTGTATTTGACGAGAAATCCGTTTAAAATATTCACTCCACCCACTGCTTCAGTGTATTTGTTCAATAGAATCTAGATCATATACAACGCTTGCTTGCTTTTTTAAAGACAAAGGGAAACGTTAAACAAGAGGTCACTGACCTTGAAGCTCTACTGATAGGTTTTTAATAGCTAGACCAGCATTCCTGTGAAGTTTCATGAAAATCCGTCAAGTAGTTTCAGAGGAGTAGTCGCTAAAATGTTCATTATATAACTCTTATGTAAACAAAGATGGCCGCTGGCGGCCATGTTTAACGTTAAATCAAAATAATTTGTCATGCTGATCATTTTAGAAAAAGTCCCATAACAATATCACTTAGAGTTTTCAAGAAGTAGTCGCTACAAACTTGTTTCTTGAAAATCTATTTTTAGCCGTGGCAGCCATCTTGAATTTCCGGCCGACCTGAATATTTGCTAGGATCAATTTGACATCAAGAGCAACATTCGTGTGAAGTTTCATGAAAATCCATCGAGTAGTTTCAGAGGAGTAGTCGCTACAAGTTTTCATTATATAACTCTATGTAAACAAAGATGGCCACTGGCGGCCATGTTTAACGTCGCATCAAAATAATTTTCGACAAGGATCAACATCATTTCATACTGATCATTTTAGAAAAAGTCCATATCAATATGACTTATTGTTTTCAAGAAGTAGTCGCCATAAACTTGTTTTTTGAAAATCTATTTTTAGCCGTGGTGGCCATCTTGAATTTCCGGCCGACCTGAAGTTTTGCTAGGATCAATAAGACATCAAGAGCAACATTCGTGTGAAGTTTCATGAAAATCCGTCAAGTAGTTTCAGAGGAGTAGTCGCTACAAGTTTTCATTATATAACTCTATGTAAACAAAGATGGCCGCTGGCAGCCATGTTTAACGTCGAATCAAAATAATTTTCGACGAGGATCAAAATCATGTCATACTGATCATTTAAGGAAAAGACACATATCAATATCACTTATAGTTTTGAAGAAGTAGTCGCTACAAACTTGTTATTTGAAAATCTATTTTTAGCCATGGCAGCCATCTTGAATTTCAGGCCGACCTGAAATTTTGCTAGGATCATTTAGATATCAAGAGCAACATTCCTGTGAAGTTTCATGGAAGTCCGTCGAGAAGTTTCAGAAGAGTAGTCGCTACAAGTTTTTACTAAATAACTCTATGTAAATATAGATGGCCGCTGGCAGCCATGTTTAATGTCGAATCAAAACGATTTTTGACAAGGACCAACATCATGTCATGCTGATCATTTAAGAAAAAGTCCCATATCAATATCACTTAGAGTTTTCAAGAAGAAGTCGCTACAAACTTGTTTTTTAAAAATCTATTTTTAGATTTGGCAGCCATCTTGGATTTCACATCAACATGAATTAATGCTAGGATCAACTAGACTTCATGGGCAACATTTCTGTAAAGTTTCATGAAAATCCATTCAATAGTTTCAGAGGAGTAGTCGCTACAAAAAAAAGTTTACGGACGGACAGACGGACGCCGCACCACGGCATAAGCTCTGCTGATCTCTGATCAGAAGAGCTAAAAATTCGTCGAGTAGTTTCAGAGCAGTAGTCGCTACAAGTTTTTACTATATAACTCTATGTAAACAAAGATGGCCACTGGCAGCCATGTTTAATGTCGAATCAAAATAATGTTCGACTAGGATCAACATCATGTCAAGTAAACGCTACAATCTTTTTTTTTTAAAAATCTATTTTTAGCTGTAGTGGCCATCTTGAATTTCTGGCCAACCTGAAATTTTGCTAGGATCAATTAGGGGGCACTCCACAGTTTAATGTACATTTCTCAATCATCAAACCCATGACAAGCTCTTAGCCCGAATCCTTGAGCAAAAATAAATCACATCATCATTGTGTCATATATTTCTTAGAAGACAATAAAATTACCCATGTTTCCATACCAAATAAAAGTATCAAAAAGCATTTACTGTACAACTTTAGTCCCATTTTTTTAAGATTACCCCACCCCTTAAAACATGCTAAAAATGCAATTTTAGCAATATTTCAAATGTCAATAAATAAAAATTAAAAAAATTCCTACACATATCAGGGTCATGTCTGCACTCATAATGCTCTTGCATATCAGGAAATGCTAAATTTTACATACCTAGTCCGGCATTTTAAAAAGTTATTCCATGCTGATCTCCCCGTCAGTGAAAATCAACCATTTTAACTACTTTTAGGAAGTTTTTGATTGGTTCATATTTTTCTATTTATAGCCTCCAAAAAACCCAAAGAATGCATATTCCAATACACCAAAATAAACTTAGAAGTAATCAAAACTGAAAAAAACATCAAACATGTGCTTCATAATTATTATAAAGACCATCCATGGACCTAAAAGATGCTTAGTTGATTTCTTTCTGATTTACACCATGGACATTCATGCGAAACTGAGGACTGCCCACTTAGACATCAAGAGCAACATTCCTGTAAAGTTTCATGAGAATCCGCCAAGTAGTTTCAGAGGAGTAGTTGATACAAGTTTTTACTATATAACTCTATGTAAACAAAGATGGCCACTGGCAGCCATGTTTATCGTCGAATCATAACAATTTTTGACAAGGACCAACATCATGTCATGCTGATCATTTTAGAAAAAGTCCCGTATCAATATCACTTATAGTTTTCAAGAAGTAGTAGCTACAAACTTGTATTTTAAACAAGAGGTCAATGACCTTGAAGCTCTACTGATAGATTTTTGATAGCTAGGTCAACATTCCTGTGAAGTTACATGAAAATCCATCAAGTAGTTTCATAGGAGTAGTCGCTACAAGTTTTCATTATATAACTCTATGTAAACAAAGATGGCCGCTGGCGGCCATGTTTAATGTCAAATCAAAATAATTTTTGACAAGGATCAACATCATGTCATACTGATCATTTCAGAAAAAGTCCCATATCAATATCACTTATAGTTTTCAAGAAGTAGTCGCTACAAACTTGAATTTGAAAATCTACATGAATTTTTGCTAGGATCAACTAGACTTCATGGGCAACATTTCTGTAAAGTTTCATGAATATCCATCAAGTAGTTTCAGAGTAGTAGTCGCTACAAATAAAAGTTTAAAGACAGACAGACAGACGGACGCCGCAATACGGCATAAGCTCTGCTGATTTCTGATCAGTCGAGCTAAAAAGCAAGCGTCGCAGATGATCAAGACTATTCAAAACAATTGAAGCAGACGGTGGATTCAATATTCTAACTGACGATTTTTCATCAAATACAGCAGTTTTAAAAAGGTAAGCGTGATATTTATGATTAGGCCAAAAAAATTATATGTGTGTTTCAAGTTACACTAAAAAATAATAATAGGGCAGGTAGGTAGGCCGGGTTTTTTTGTTTTGATTTTTTATTATTATTTCATTTTTTGAAATGTCAGATTTTATCATTCCACGGCTAATATAAATGAAGCCAACTAGCACTTTAATGGTATTTTGGCATCATAGTAAATGCAAAATATTAAACCACTGACTGGCCAATGATGGGGAATATTTGCCATACTGGTGTCCTACCAGTTTTCATGATATTCATTTAAACCGTATGTTTCCGTATTTTCATTATGGATGTATATCAGGGGTCGAATTTCACAAATTTACCCACTAGCTAAAAATATCCAGTGACTAAAAAATCTACTAGCTAAAATCGATTCTCACTAGCATTTTTATTCAAGTAATAACGGGATGTAAATTCTGTTTCAAAATAGCGTTTTAGCATATGTTAAGACGTTTATTATGTGATAACTGTCCGACTATATACTAGACTGTCACTGTACAGTACTGTTTACTGCACTGTTTGTTGGGCTGGCGTGGCACAGTCGGTAGCGCGGCGGATTTGTAACCGGAGGGCCCAGGTTCAATCCTCCGTGGTGCCACTGAGTTCCGTCGGTGTGTTCTTGGGCAAGACACTTTCCCTTAGCCCCGTCCGTCGGATGGGGCCGTAAACCGGGCGGTCCCGTGTATCAGTCTATCCTCCGAGCACTTTAAAGAACCATAGGAATCTATTCGATAATAAGAGTAGGGCAGGTTCCCGGATTCCTATGTATCCTTACCCTCTCTCTGGGGTGGCTCTAAATAACCTATACTGTGTTGATGAGCTGTTAAACAACATTCAATAACATTCAATTTGATTTGTTTGTTTTAATTTATTATTGATTATTGTGTTGATAAGGTAATTTTCCTGTATGAAACTATGAATTGTGAACCTTACCTTTTTCCGCGTTCACTCGACTCCATCTCGCCATTTTGTCTTTTGAAAACGAAGTGATTTTGCAAGCAGACGATTCTGATATTCAATCAAGTGTGTGCTATTTATCTCTACTCGCAGAAAAAAGCAAGTGCTCGAAATTTTCAGTAGTAATCTGAAAAATTAACTCGCATTTTGCGAGTCCGTAAGAGTGAAATTCGACCCCTGTATATTTTCGTTTGACACTTAAATCTGAATTGTAATAATAAAAACCAAACAACGAGGAGTATATAAAATTGTTTCAACAAATAAAAGAATAGAATCGACATATTTTGTTGATCACTGTTGTCGCGCATATCTCAGTTTGTTATTTTAAGGGACACACCACTGAAAGCTCAATTTGTAAGTGAGAAAGTGTTGAACATGATTCTTACGGATGACGGGGTTTAAACAGAACTGGTTATACCCATGAATAGGCCTGGTTGGTCTGCCACCACTACTAAACGTCGACAGTCATACATACATAGCCGTAAATGTGCTGAACGCTTATGTTAAACACCAATCAAATTAAAGGGACACTGTGTTCTCAATTAAATGTTCAATTCAAATAGCACAGCAGAGGATAACAAGTTATTTTAAAACAGCAATTGCCTTTTTTATAAAACAGACCCATTACATCATAAATATTAAGTCAATTAACCTTTTCATATCAATTTTAATAATAAAACAAAAACATACTTTTTTTTATTATTTTTAGAAAATAGGTGGAGTTGAAATTTGTAATCTCAAAGAAGTAAGTTGTAACGTGTGCATATTTACTGCCGGTGAGTAAGGGTACATCACTAGCCTTGGTTCATAAAATGTAAAATGGAAAAATAGGATTTAAAATGAAGGGAATGTCTTTGTTTTAATGCTATTAACAATATCACGAAAAATGTTTGGGTTGGTGACAAAGAATCCGCATTTAACACAGTACTTAAATACAGTCACGTTTCTAGTGGGGTTTCCCACATTCAACTTTAAAGTCATCGTATATTGCGTACCAAAAAGCCTTCCTATGATGGTAGTAAATGAAACGACGACATCTATTTTAAATATTAGTTTATTAAAAGCTTATAAATGTGCCGAAAAGTGGTGGGACACCAGTATAGCTAGCATCGCCGATATGGCAACACTTTTTGAATTTCATGGCAAGCACCGTGCCTGGAGACGGCAAGCATGCCACTGTGGTATTTTGTCTACCTCCTGAACTAAAAAGCAGTGCGGTGTAAATTATTCACAAATTATACACATTTTTTTTTTTTGTAAAAAATATTTTAGGGTCGGCGCTAAAATTTAGGATCGGTCGGGTAACCGGAAACTCAACATATTTTTATTTAAGCCTTATTACTTGTTCCGTTGTTGAAATCATCTCGGACTGAACTGATTGACTCTGGTACAATCGGGGAATCGCCACTGATAACGGTGATATGTGCTTAATTTTGTTCCACAGTGATGTATACCTAGTGAGAAATCGCGTGTTTCGAAGCCGGATTTGTGGATAATTCTCGGAATTTGGCCAGTGAAATAATTGATGAAAACAGTTAGGTATCAAATGTCGACCAGATGGACTTTCACACCTTGTCTATAACTAAAGTACTCTGGGACATTTTTTTCAGGAATAGTTAAAATATGTTTGTTTTCAACAAAGAACATGAACATTTTTTTTGTTGTTGTTGTTGTTTTTTTAATTCCAACACCATACTGTACAGCCACCTGTGGCAGAGGGTAGTGGACAGTTTATAACATTTGTCTACTTTTAGACTTGTAATCCATTATTACCTATATATTTAATATTCAGTTAATTTGTGTTTCTACAATCTATAATAATCTATAATTGTGTTATGATATTATAATCTATTGTGATTGTTATCCCAGAAATGGCGCATAATTGGAAAATAAAATTATTCTATTCTACATTCGAGTAAGCTGCGAGTTATGTACGAGATGTTGCGAATGAAAAAATTATGTCAACTATCGAGGAATGAAAAATATAATAATAATATTCTTACCCACTTCTCCGGGAACACTAACCGCAGCCCCAAATGACAGCCCCTCATATTTGGTGCCGTCGGCTAAAATAAGTGTTGCTTTTGTCATCGTTTTGGATCACACTTACAGCTCAATATTCAGTCGCGCACACGTGTTCGACGTAAACAACCTCACCTCACACGCTATAAATTCGAAGTTTCTGTGAATTAGAAATAGTAAAAACATAACTGTGACCCGTTAAAATTAAGCATATGCATTTTAGATTAGATAAAATCAGAAATTAAATAATAACATGGTATATTACCTACCTTATTCACGAAGTGTATGAGCAGATAGTTTGTGAATACAGTTCTGCCTAGGCTTCTGCGCCATTAAATAATGTCAAAGGGAGATGACTCCTATTTCCCGCGAAATTTTACCGGCACACGGACACACGGCATCGTGCATTTTTATTTCAAAAGTTCAGAATTGTATAATTGTAATGTCACATTTTAATGGACTGTAAAAAGGGTCATGCAGGGTTCGGCGATCTGAATATGTCTTTAAAAAGTAACCCGCCAAATACAGTGCTTTGGTGAGTATAGAGCAGCATCATCGGTATATATGTCAGAAGTAAAAGAATCATTTTCTGTTTAAATTCAATTTTTTCAGCTTATGTATTTTACATTATTTTAAAATTTTCCATGCTTGAACATATATCTTGTAAGCATACATTTATGCAGCAGTGAAATGAGTTGGTGCATTTTCCCATGCAAAATGTATCACTAAGTACTAGATATAACCCCACAATGAAGTGTGTTTTTGAAACAAAGAATTCATACTGATCAGTACTGTCACAATAAACCGAGATATAAATAGTTGATGTTATAATAAATGATAGGGACAAACGTCAAAATGTAATTATCAAATAAGTTAACTTGTTAAAGTTTTACACTTCACGGGATACAATGAAATTATGTAAATATTGGTGGAAAAACACGCTATTAAAAAATCACAGTTATAGGACAGTAATTTCAGAATGTTTGCTATCGTATAACTAAAAGGGCAAATCTAAGCACAGACCGAATAAAAAATGTGTTCTTAGGTCTGTGATCTCAGTAAGAAACTAAATAGACATTTTCCTTTCATTTTAAAACTGGACGTTTATCCCAAGTGATTCTATACTCCCCAACCCACGCATTGCTCGATATGACGGTATTTTCGTCCCAGCCCATTTTAACGTCAAAACTGCACTACAAAACCGTTTATCAAAACTCTGTCTAGGGAATAAGTATATGTGCCAATTAACGGTATTGACGGGATCTTAAAATACCCGTGATTGACTATCCAGCCAAATACCCGTCATTGACTATCCAGCCAAATACCCGTCATTGACTATCCAGCCAACAACAGCCGAATTGTACAACATATGTACACCGTTTTCTAAACCTACTGACGACTATGTATATATACTACTGGCCGCGTGCAATTCGTCAGCAAAAGTGAAAAAATAAAAGTTCAAAATGCCATATTAACGCTGATATATAGCTTGAGAACGCATCATTTGCCTCCTAATTTTCAAAATTTTCTTGGGGGAGGCCAAACCCCCTCCCACACCTACACCCCACTCGCAGCTTCGCTGCTCGGTTCGCAGCAACTATGTAAAATAAGTTTAGCAACACGTAGAGAATTTAGAAATGTTTATCATTTTTCAAAGCATAATAACACAATCACAACTTAGAGCATTTAATGCAACCCCTATTATCAATTACCAATAAAATGTGTGTTAAATATCAAAAAGGGATTGAATTAAATGTTCTATGTTGTGCTTGTCTTATTATGCTTTGAAAAATGGTAAATATTTCAAAATTCCCTAAATGTTGCTAAACTTATATTACATAGTATATATATAATTTACATAATCTGAGAATCCAAACTCTATATGCACACTATAAACGGCTTTAACCAGCCAGGTCCGCGTTCGGGCAAATAAACATAATTTTTAGTGTGGCCTGAAAAAGAAATTATAGTAGTTATATCTGCATATAGATAATATAAACGGTTTATAAAAGGATTACGAGAGAAAACTGTGACAGTCAACTTAATGTGTGTTTTTTGAAGGGGCACATGTCAATCATGATATATTTCACGGCGGCTGCTAGTGTTTTTTTTTCATAAATTGTATAATTGAAAATTATTATTAAAAACTATTTTAATGATTCAAAGCATTTGCTTTACTTATTGATTACAGTGAACCAACCAATAATATATTTCTTCAGACGCGAAGGTTTAATGAATTAGATTCTCTTATGTCAAAGCAAATATAAACATATAGTTTGGAACAAAGTAACTTTTTATATTATGCCTTTAAAAACACATTCAAAATAATTAGTGTTAGTGTAGATATGTATGTATGTATGCCGAAAGTGTGTGTGTGTGTGTGCGTGCGTGCGTGCGTTATACATGTATGTGTTATGCTGTTTAATAAACTGGAATTTATGGCGATTTGTAATTGTCACATTTATAAAAAAAAGAAAAGAAAAAAAGCAGTGTTGTTAATATAGTAAAATATATTATATTTTTATGATGGATATAAGTCAATATAACATTTGTAATTTCGTATTTACATGTAGACTATAACTATTGCATTGTGGTTTAATGCTGAATAAAGGTTATGTTATGTATATGTTATGTTAAATATTCAAGATTTTTATAGAACAAACACAATTATTACAACCCGTATTGAGTTGTATCGGTGCTCCTGGTAATGTTTGATTAGTTCAAGATTGCCACGTGTCCCTTCCGGACCACACTTTTTTAAGAGAAACCAATGGTGTGCGTCCTCAAACTCGGCGACTATATATAATACACTTTTAAGCAATATAATTATGGGTTAATTCAAGAACCTCATATACGACCTTCCTCCATGATTTTTTTTCAGTGCCCGTCCAAAGTAACAGAATTGGTCTTTTGAATTGTCTGCCTTTAAATTGTATGATAAAAGCTTTCTAAACTTGTATGGAACCCCGATGCTGTACCAGTTTACACAGTATAGGACGGAGTATAAATAGTGCCTAAAGTATGCACCTGCATTTATCATATATATTTTACTTCAATACCATTTCAGATTGCTGACAGATAAACACCCACTAATCGTAAATGCCTATTTGAATGCGAAGCATTTCCGATCTTCGCAGACCGCATTCGGTAATTATTCACCTAGTATTGATCTTATCTTCGAAGCTTGATGTTGAATACAAAAAAGCAAGCGTCGCAGACAAGTATTCATCACGAAACAGAATGTTCGGGTAACGGTACAATTGACAATAACTGTGCGACAGCATTTTAAAATTCTAGAAAGTACTTAATGTAATGTAAACACAAGCGAGCGTGTGTTGTTTCTTGATATCCGCATTTTTTGAAGAAAAAAATAATCTGTATATGATTTTTGTAGCGGTCCATCCGTCACTCCATCCGTCCGTCACGCCTTTGTGAAAAGAACTCTTCATATACCGTTCTTGATATTAATTAAAAATCCATCTTCGCAAAAATACTGATTACGTCAAAAGGATTTCATTTAAGCTCGATGGTCAGACTCAGATTTTTGTCTGAACATTGCTTGCGAACGGAACTCCTTCGCGACCATTCGAGGTAAGAAGCTGAAACTTTATGGGAAGGTTGTTGAGGATGAGAGGATGTCATTAAAGGTCTGATATTGGGTCGAACTCCTACCAGACCGTTCGAGGTAAGAGCTTAAACATTGTTGGAAGCTGTTGAAGATGAGAGGATGTCAATAAACGTCTGACATTTTACCTTCACCTTTCAAGGTCATGTTAAACTGAAAATTGGATTGAGATAGAAAGCTCATTCGCAACATCTCGTATACACTTTGCGGGATCTCGAAGAATGACGTGATTGGCCGAGCGTTCACGATTGATAGAAAGCTCAGACTTTGTAGGAAGCTTGAGGTATCATTAAAGTGTGTTTTTGATTTGCAAAAGATAGTTATACGGATAAAGATAATAGCACTATTTTAATCATGTTTAACTATACATTACATATACTAAACAATTTGATAACGACTAGAGTTTATATACACTAATATGACACCCGCTCGGGGCAGGACACTACAACCACAGCATCATTCATTCCTTCTTGTTTAATATTTTTTTGGAACTTCCTCTCCCTTTTCTCTTCTTTTCTTTACCGAAAAATGTATTTGAATATTTTGTTAATTATATTGCCATCTTGTTAACTGTTAATTACAATACTGCCGGGAATACTGCGGATATTGTGTGATGACTCCCACTTGCTCTATTTTTATTTTATTTTTTTTTGTAATGAAATGTATTAGAAGCAGCTATGAGTCTGAGAAACAGGCTATTGGTATATACTAGCTGGGATGAAAATTTCTGCCAATGTAAAATATATAAAAATTCAGTAAAACAGGGATATGGGTGTGCCGTACATCGAGGTCTCCCGCATACCGCCACGATAAGCGTGGTAAAATTCGATAATTGCAGGTATAATCGATAAACTTACCAGGACGACGTGTTTTCAGTTCAATACAGCGTCTGTACAGCCGTGTCATATCCCCGTCATATAGCCAAACAAAAAATAACAAATATCAACCAGGCTAACGGTAACCTAGACATTATTAACCACGTTTTGATTATAAGAGTTATGTACCATACAGTTTACCTGTTGATTATGTCAGGAGGACTTATTGCATTGTACACCAATCATGTTGGGTGTGTGTTCCTAAGGTTTGTAGTCCCGTCATCAGGTCTTTTTTTCCCACAAAATTAGGAAGAGGCCCAGGCCCAGGCCTATACATTTTAGGACAGCTTAATACACTTATTTCTCATTTGTTTAAAAATGTAAGATTTCATAAATTAAGTAAATATGACAATATTTATATGTTCATCCATTATTTATTATAATTACTAACCTCCCTTTGAGACAGAATTGACTAATAGACAAAAACACATAGCAGAATTCATACTTTTTCTCAATTTTTGAGAGACTGCTGCCTTCTGATTGGGAAATATTTCTCCCACGGTTGGGGAAAGCAATTAAATGTTCACTTGGGGAAAAGGCCCTTTTCATGCCTCTGTTATATACAGTAAAGACGCCCTGGTCATCCGCTAGGGTCCTGTCGAGTCTGGACTGTATCGCGTGTGCGTGGTTTATGGTGATGGTATTCTGGCATTTTATTCTCGCAATTCTAGTGCTTTCGTAGCCGCGATAGTAAAGACGCTGCATCTATAACTGTCTCGCCTCTCCCCGCTGTCTCGCCTCTCCCCGCTGCATCGCCTCTCCCCGCTGTCTCGCCTCTCCCCGCTGCATCGCCTCTCCCCGCTGTCCCGCCTCTCCCCGCTGTATCGCCTCTCCCCGCTGCATCGCCTCTCCCCGCTGTATCGCCTCTCCCCGCTGCATCGCCTCTCCCCGCTGTCTCGCCTCTCCCCGCTGCATCGCCTCTCCCCGCTGCGGGTACGATTCCCACTGGGAGCTCGACTTGTCAAGTGAGAAAGTGTCCATTCTTACGGATGGCGGGAGATATACAGTACTGGTTCTACCCATGAAAAATGGGATGGTCTGCCACACATTTTTTTTTAAATGTTTGCCCCTTCCCGACCGACCTGAACATTTTAATGTTTGCCCTTTCTTGACCGACCTGAAAAACGGGCCATACCAAAATATATTATTTCTAATTTTTAGAACTTTTTTTTGGTTAAATTGCCGGTCGCATCAAGATGCTACCAACAACACAACTGAGTATTTTTTGTTAACAATTTTTTTTGTTAAAAACAATGCCTACCTTCCGACCCAAAATTTGAAATTAGTGTCGGGAAAGGGCAAACATAAATGTTTAAGGGTGACCTAATGCCAAACTTTTATATACGGAGTAATATCAACATGTATACGATAGAATATTACAATGACAAATGGGTGGGGTAACAGGTTCTACCAGCAACTCCGACAGATGCATATTGTACGCAATAACTAATGGCAATGACGCCTTTAAAGTACCAATAAAGTGAACAATATACAGGTTGGACTATGTACAAATAAATAAGGAATGATAATTATGCTAGAATATTAAAGGGACACACGGCAATCTTGAAGTGTTTATCAATAATTTAAATTAGCGTCTTTTATTGATTCAGTCCCAAATTTACTTTAAACCAGCTTGCATATATACTTGTATGTACTTAAGTAAATTTGATATTTTTTGTCTTATTCTATCATAGGTTTAATAATAGTATTGGTGAAATATTATCAACAGTTAATAATATACGAAAACGATTTTCTTTATACTATTCTTATAATTAATATTAATGATTGAACATATGCAAGTTATGCAGGAAAACTAACGGGAGCGTGAGTTTTTAAAAAATCCAAATTGCCGTGTGTTCCTTTAATACCTTACACTTTCCATTCGGATAGTAAAAATGCCGCTATAACGGGTGCATAAACAAGTATATATATATATATGAACTTATTATAAAAGATCTGTTGATTAATTGTAAAATAAATATATAAAAAAAATGAAATGAATAATGCCAGTATACATTCTATTAAATAATTATTCCACATTAACGTATCTTTATTGCCGCACAGGATCGAGAAGTCGACAGTCTTTATTAAACTAGTTTCTAGTTTCAATCGTTACTATAGTAAAACGTCTTTCTTTATTTCACCAAGGTTTACATATTAAGCAAACAGCAATGGAATCTACATAGTCAATGCATGCTAATAAAGTCATTATGGCGGAATGGCAATTTAAACACAATTCAATGTAAATAGTAGCAAGGTAAGGAAAAAAGAGTCTCTAAGTTGACTCTGCACAAACTCTAGACAGTCAACATAATATATTGTCTATATCTAATACGTGATTAGGTGGGAGGGAGATATACATTATCAATGTATTCTATAAAAACAAAACAAAAACAATAGTTATCCTGAGTGCAAGGATGACCTCACCTCACCCCACCCCACGCCCCACACCAAACAAAACACGTACGCACACCACACCTGTCTGTCTGTCTGTCTGTCCCCTCTCTCTCTCTCTCTCTCTCTCTCACGCACTTATCCCATGTGGATTCCTTTGTGGTATTTCTAAAAAACACACACACTACCTTTTCCACAATCAGAAAATTCTACTCTTAACACAATTATATATTAAAGATCATCTTAGAGATGCTGTTTTTCCTAATTATCTCCTCTCGAGACAAACGATAGAAAACAGAGAAATTCGGCGGACTGCCAGAGGGTCTTCCCATATTTGGTGGGTATGCGCTATAGAGGTTCGTTTCACATCCACCTATATTTACTATTTACACACTGGAAACCATGGCAATGTAAACGGTAATAATCTTCACAAGCTTGTGCGTATTCCGTGTGTTTCCAGAAACCTCGCTTTAACGTATTTAAGTATTATATACCTCAAGCCGATTTATATGAACTGCCGGCAGAATTTGTGCTAGATTTTGGAAGAGGTCGTACTGACTCACGAGTTTCTTTGTTAGGATATTATCATTATACGAAATCACGTTAAAGGGGCACACGGCAATCTTGATTTTCTTAAGCGTCGTCCCTTTAGTTTCACTATAGCTTACATATTTGCAAATCATTAATATTTATTATAATATGTTTAGGTAAAATATTTTTTACATATTACTAACTGTTGATTATATTGCACAAATAATATGCTTAAACCTGTGGTAAATAAGCGGCGAAAAAAAACACTATTTAATTATAGGTAACAGTAAACAGGTTTGAAGTCATGTTAATAGCGGATTAATATACTAAGATGCTATTTATAATGTTTACTAAAACGTCCAGATTGCAGGGTGTCACCCCTTTAAAGAGATACGCGGCGATCTTGAAGTATTTATCAAGCATTTTGTAATAGCACCTCGATTTATTAGTCCAGAATCATTTCGAGCCTGCTTGCATATGTTCAAATAACAGGTTAACAATATGGAGTTTCAATTTTTGTCTTAACTATTATTTTTAGGTTTATATACATTACTGGTGAAAAATGAAATGAAATACTGGAATAAGTATAATTTAAAACATTCAAGAATGCCGTTTGTCCCTTTAATCATACAGGTAACATTTGCGATTGTCCTTTTTTTATGCTGCCACGAATAAAATAATTTTATCACCTAACTTATGGTGTGAGAGTGGAATAACACCATTCTATATTTTCGATATACCACTAGTTATATAAGTATGAAAATAAGCCTAGTATGCGCTACGGTTTACGTCGGTTTCGCGTGTTAAAGCGACAGGCAAAATGCAATAAAAGCCGATATGTGAGTTATGTGATAAATAGAATCTAACATTCGTTCTCATTTATTATTGAATTTATTAAACTCGTTAACAAAAATTATATAATGCTCGCATTATATCATTTTGCCAACTCGATTCATTATTGAATTTATTAAACTCGTTAGCAAAAATTATATAGTGCTCGCATTATATGATTTTGCCAACTAGTTTTAATAAATTCAATAATGAATGAGTACTCATGTAAGATCCTTTATATATAAGAGCTTTTATTCAGAAAAATTCCAAAAGGTCATAGGACCCATGAAGATACAAAACATATATACAAGGTTGACAGCAGGTACATGCAATAGTTGTGTATACTTATGCAAGATACAAAACATATATACAAGGTTGACAGCAGGTACATGCAATAGTTGTGTGTACTTATGCAAGATACAAAACATATATACAAGGTTGACAGCAGGTACATGCAATAGTTGTGTGTACTTATGCAAGATACAAAACATATATACAAGGTTGACAGCAGGTACATGCAATAGTTGTGTGTACTTATGCAAGATACAAAACATATATACAAGGTTGACAGCAGGTACATGCAATAGTTTTGTGAACTTATGCAAGATACAAAACATATATACAAGGTTGACAGCAGGTACATGCAATAGTTATGTGTACTTATGACAGATACAAAACATATATACAAGGTTGACAGCAGGTACATGCAATAGTTGTGTGTACTTATGCAAGATACAAAACATATATACAAGGTTGACAGCAGGTACATGCAATAGTTGTGTGTACTTATGCAAGATACAAAACATATATACAAGGTTGACAGCAGGTACATGCAATAGTTTTGTGAACTTAAGCAAGATACAAAACATATATACAAGGTTGACAGCAGGTACATGCAATAGTTATGTGTACTTATGACAGATACAAAACATATATACAAGGTTGACAGCAGGTACATGCAAGTTATGTGTACTAATGCAAAATAACTAGTGTTTCAACATCAACACGATATATAATTATAAAGCTTTTAAAAGTAACAATTCAAGCATATTTTCAATCATGTATGTTATTGTTGTTATTAATACATTTTAAACAGTTTTTTAATCGCATAATATATGCGGAGAAGATGACAGTCATTGAAATAATAATACAAATAACTTTATTTCACCTTTTATAGAAAACATCAAATACACTTTAATAACATTTGAAATCTTTGTTAAAAACAGAACAAAACAAAAACAACTTTAAGTTAACTGGTCTTAATATTAAAGAATAAGTTTCATATATTTCAATAATAAAATGTGTTTTGTACACTAATTACTATTATCTAATACATTTAGCCCTCTTATCTCAAAGGCTTTAAAAACAAAGTCACTCAGATATTTTACAATTTTGTGATTTTCACTATAAGTTCCAAAAATGTAAACATACTTGGTCTTTTCCAATTAAACTTCTTTATGTATGTTTCTCTTAACTCATTATGTAATATACATTCAAAAACAAAGTGATACTCATCTTCTGGTTTTGCACATATGATACATTTACGTTCATTTATTGATATCCAGCTTCTATTTGTAAGTTCCGAGATGAGAGTCTTAGACTTGATAATGCATTTCTATACTTTGGTATATTTAAAACATATACGTAAGGTTTCATAACATAGTTATCTACTATCAATGTGTAAAAATGAGCTCTGCTCGCATATCTTGAATAAAGTTATCATGTAATCGTTGTTAAACACTGTAAAGAAATAAATCATTGTTCTCTAAACTTTGGAAAAGCCAAGCATCGTAAAAGCCAATTGAGGCTAATACATGTTTTAATAAAGTGACCCAGTTCTTCTTATTTGGATGTAACTCAGCATCACGTCTCATCAGATTATAAACATGTTTTACCATTTATTTTCATGACATCCAATAAATTTTTACCAATATTTCAAAATATTAAATGCCTTTGATTAATCAGATTAGTCCTTCCTAGGTCTCCATATAAAAAATAATTTTGTGTACATCTTTTAACATTTAATACTTTCTTACTAAAAAGTGTATACGCACTTTTTCAATATTTAAAGGCGCAAAAAATCCCCTTAATTCAGATCCGTAGTTCAATACCGGAAGTACAAGTTTATCAAATAAATCCAATTTGTGTTCAAAAGAGATATATGTAAACTTATACGGATATTTATTCTGTTTAAACATAGTTCTCTGTGCTTGACCTGCTAATGTGATCTGTGTTTCATTAAAATACCCACCTTGAGTAAAGACTACACCAAGGTAGCAACATGACTTAACAATTTCAATTTTATTTCAATCATACACAAATCGCAGGTTCCTACGCAATACACCAGCTTTACGGAAAATCATGACCTTAGTTTTTGCTGTAAATATGCGCTATACTCATACCGTTATAGAGAGTTTATTAAATATGACAAAGATGTATACAGAAAATATATATCTTTATCAAATAAAATAAATGATAAATAAAACAAAATGTTTTGCTATGCGAAAAAAGGTATAGGCCGGGATAGAAAAGACGCTGCCATTAAAACCTTCTCGCCTCTACGGGTTCGAATCCCACTGGGAGCTCAACTTTTCAAGATTCCTACGTATGGTGGGGGTATATCGGACTCGTTCTACCCAGTGGGGGTAGTGTGGGGTGGTCTGCCTCTGCCACACAAAAAATCGACCGTCATATGTGGCCTAACATGTGCTAAAAAGACGTAAACCGCCATTCAAACAAACAAACAAACAAATCAAGGTGTGTTTGTTTGTTTGTATGGTGTTTTACGTCATTTTCAACAGATGTAAGGTTATATATGACGGTCGATCTTTTGTGATGGAGGCAGACCACCTACTTTTCCTGGGTAGAACCAGTACTGTACACACCTCCGGCATTCTGAAAAAAACAAATAATAAGAAGAAAAAAATCGCGGCGTCCATTTAGATTTCTAGATTACTTGCATATTTGCAAATAATTAAAATTTTCTCTATATTACTGTATGTTGCTTCTGTTTTTTTTCTGTAGAGGCGGAACACCCCATTTTTCCTGGGTATAACCAGTACTGTATACCTCCCGCAATTCGTCGATTCTTACGACTGGCGGGAGATATACAGAAGTGGATCTACCAAGAATAATGGGATGGTCTGACTCTACCACAAAACAAATCGACCGTAATATATGGCCATACATGAGCTAAAAATTACGTAAAACACCATTTAAACAAAACAAATGCACCAATAATATATTTAAACCTATGGTAGAATAAAGAAGAAAACGTGAACACCCCAAAGTATTAAATACATTGTATTTATATGAAAGTAGGTTTAAAACCAAACAGATACTGGATATACACCGAGGTGTAAATGTAATCCTTGATATACATCCGTCAAGATTGTGTCCTTCTCTATACAGCGGGGCCTGTGATTCTTATCTTCCCAGGCCCATGTCCAGATGTTCCAGGGGTACATCCGAACACCGCTGCAACATCTGGAACGCCGCTGCGACACGAATATTTTGAACTCCACCAGACCCCACGGTGACTATCGGCGGCTTTAAAACACCGACACCCCACTGCGGTATACGGCGGCTTAAGTGTATGTTTTATATTTAATAATATTAAATGTGTGTGTGCATTCCTAAGGTCCCCCATTCATTAAGGGACACTATAGTTTGGACCAGAGATCTAAGAAATGGTTTATTACGTCTCTATTACGTCTCTGTTTGGACTAATTCTATTTTTAAAAATACTTCTGCTTCATTTTTTAAAGAAACTAACTCTCCAAATAACGGCAGAATTGCACTACAAAACCGTTTATCAAAACATCAAAACATATTCACTAAAATCCAAGACAGTTAAATGTAGATGCTACCGTATCGAATGATCGCTAAGATAACTTTTTTTTATCACATTCCCGAATTTCACCGCAGCGTGGCCTATAGTGGTAGAGCGTCCGCCTGGCATTCTGGAGGTCGTGGGTTCAATGCATGGATAGTGGTAGAGCGTCCGCCTGGCATTCTGGAGGTCGTGGGTTCAATGCACGGATAGTGGTAGAGCGTCCGCCTGGCATGCTGAAGGTCGTGAGTTCAATGCACGGAGAGTGGTAGAGCGTCCGCCTGGCATTCTGGAGGTCGTGGGTTCAATGCACGGCCGGTTCATATCAAATATTTCATGAACATGGGACCAGCAGTACCATTTATTGAAAGTGTAGTTCTAGGACTGGTCGGCCCGGTGTCTGTATAATGAGACTGGGTGGGGTATCGTGTCTGGCATGTATCTACGGTATGGTATTCCAGTGTGGCAGCACTATACACTACTCAACTTTTATAATCGGTCACCCAGATTTTTTGAACATTACACGAATACTAAAAACTGGAAATCACCGAAACACATACCAATATTTTATTAAGTTTATCAACAAGGGTTTCGTCCGATCAAGGCAGATTAAGTTTTATAAATCGCTAGCGATATTTGATAAACGACGCGAAAATATGAATTATTAAAAAATATATAATTCTTTGAAAAGTGACCGATTATAAAAGTTGAGTAGTGTACAGTTGACCATTGAGCTCATTGCTACAGACAGACACTGCCCTGATATGACTGAAAGATTGTTACAAATCAAACCCATCCATCCATCCATCCAGGCATACATCATCAAAATTCGCTCATACTTATAACGTGAGTTCATATACTCATAACGTAAGATACTTACGGATGGCGGGAGATATACAGTACCTACCACGGCCCTATATCTCTCAAATTTCATCCCAGGTTCTACCCAGGAAAAAGTGGGTGGTCTGCCTCCATTACGAAAATATCAACCGTCATATATAGCTATATATATTTTTACATGCTGAAAATGTGCTAAATCACCATTCAATCAACCACGTCATCATAACGTGAGATATATGGTGTTTGTTTTTTATTATTAATCTTGACTGATATATAATCATTTCCTGGTATAAAAAATACGTCCTAATTTTTAAATTAATTCGTTTTCAATTTTTCTTGATAATATCAATAATTTTGTTTAAAAATTAAAATCTGATTTTTTTATATTCAGAATTAGAAAGTATTTTTGATATACACTTCTCAAAACTGCTAACTACACCGCTCACGTTTTGGGTTATATATATCGATGGGTTGAATGTTTTTCAATAAAATAAAAAGGAAATACCAATTCAATCATTTTTACATCATTTCATTTTATTTTTTTCATGGGCAATGCTAGAACTAAACCACAATAAGCAATTACAAACGACCCATGTAAACACTAAAGTCACACTTTTCCCATATCTACAGCAATTACAAACGACCCATGTAAACACTAAAGTCACACTTTTCCCATATCTACATGTAGATATGGGAAAAGTGTGACTTTAGTGTTTACATGGGTCGTTTGTAATTGCTTATTGTGGTTTAGTTCTAGCATTGCCCATGAAAAAAATAAAATGAAATGATGTAAAAATGATTGAATTGGTATTTCCTTTTTATTTTATTGAAAAACATTCAACCCATCGATATATATAACCCAAAACGTGAGCGGTGTAGTTAGCAGTTTTGAGAAGTGTATATCAAAAAAATAATATTAAAATACCACAACATTTTTATTATCAATTATTATATATACATATATACAAAAGATATCTCATTTTAATATCTAGACTATATCAAGAAGTGGAATAATTCATTTAATTCTGATTAAATCACCCACGTGGGATTATTATTTTTAATAATTATAACTACAATAGTTTTTGTTATAAAGAAATTTTGACTAGTAAATAGGTGCCCCATATGGCCGGATCCGCCCATGTACGCACTAATGTCTCATAAAATAAATAACCTCTCCGTGATAATGTTCCAGCTGTTTTCATTTCGAGACAATATCGACATTATATTTCCGCGAGAGAGAAAAAATACCCCACAACATAAACCCAAAATATAACAACTCAACAAATTTCCTCAAAAGCCTAATTCGGCTTATCAGTAAACCGATTCACCTATAGCATGGTAAACACAGCTTGGAATTAAGCTACCGATACGCCCTTCTGCAGCCGCAGAAATATTCTCCTGTGTGAAAGCTGATATCCCACAAATTAAGTCATCCCTATAAGGCATGGGGTGATATATATACCTCATCCTGACCGCTTTTTTGGCAAATTTAGCAGAAATGGGGTTTACATGCCAAACTTTGCGGTGTTCTGCGAAGTTTTGGAAGTTGTGCTAATAGTGAAGTCATTGTTCTTAAAGTAACTGGAAGCGAGATTTATATATTTATTTTAACTGTGTAGGCTGACTAAAAAAATCCGACTATGGAACTTTACAAACGAACAAAGGATGTGTTTTGCCATTATTTTCTGCAGCGGTTGTAGGCCTATGCGTTGTTAATCTGATTAAACATTACATTGAATGTGACACCTTATTTTAAGGATACTTTAAAGGCAGAAAGTGTTTTATTTAATGCGTGATATTAATTAACAAGTGATGGCTCACAGACGGAAAAGTTCCCATCCAGTGTGTAAAACACGGAGAAACCACGGGACCAGCTGGGACCTACCACTGCACGAGGAGGTAGAGTAGAACATTATTTGTAAACAATTCACAATTAGAATACCCAATGTTACTGATATCTATAAAATAATGCAGTTGGTTTATTCTGTGTTTTTTCAACTGGACTTATTTTATCAGTGAGTGACTGACACAGAATGACGAATGTTTCTTTGTTACGTCATAGATGAGAAGGTTTTTTTTAAGAGGCACCCCTGTATAAATATAAAAAATAATAAATTTGGTTTATTCTAGGTATTTCTTTAAAATGAACGTATTGATGAGTGATGCAGAATGATGAATGCACATTTGTTACATCACATAAGAGAAGGGGCATTTAAAATAATAACACCTTAATTATACTTATAATTCCTATAAATATATTACGTGAGCCTTCTAATTATAGGTTACCGTTAATCAATGTAAACATACACTATACCACCTTCGTTGTGGACTGTTTTACTCACTGGCACGTATTCTGGATAGAAAGAAAAAGGAGATGATGAATAGAAAACAAAAACAATGTGAAATAGTATAATGATTGATTGATTGTTTGTTTGTATGCTTTTTACGTCATTTTCAACACGTTATATATGACGGTCGATTTTTTTGTGGTGGAGGCAGACCACCCACTTTTCCTGGGTAGAACCAGTACTGTATACCTCCCGCCATTCGTAAGAATCGACACTTTCTCACTATAAGCCGAGCTCCCAGGGGGATTCGAACCCGCAGCGGTGAGAGGCGAAGGTTTACAACGCAACGTCGTCATTCGGCCACGGAGACGCTCTAGAGTGTAATGAAAACAATACATTAATTATATATATTTGTGTAAATTTTGGAATTAAAATACAATAATAACACATGTGATATACTAGACTATAACATTCCCAAACAATATCTCGCAATTTCATTCTAAAAAACAAACAACATATTAATGCGAACATCCGTCATCGCACAATGTCATGGTCACGACCGAAATGTAGACTTATAGCACTTTAACAAACACACAAACAGTCACTTGTTATTCCAAGAACTCAACGTACTGTTCATGATAAACTATTATGACGCTGAAGATGGCATTCTTAAGAACATTGTAGCAAAAAAACTTGAAAGAGAAATATTGGGGGAAACATAAATAAAACTCTCTGAGGATTAAATTAGTGTATAGTATTGTCCAAAGGCTTCTATAACGATAACATAAAGAAGGATAGCGAGAAGAATTTAATTAATATTAAATATATGCATATGATATAGAATTGAATTGATTGAATTGAAGACTTTATCTTAAGAGGATAGCCCAGTTAGTAAACATCATAATCTTCCCTGAGGCCCTCTTTACAAAGCAACATAGTAAACACAAACATATATACAAGTTTATAGCAATACAACGATATTGACAATGGAAACAATACAATGATATTGACAATGGAAACAATACAACGATATTGACAATGAAAACACTATTACACTATCTATTCTCTTCATCTTTCTTTCTTAATACATGTATACTGTGTCGAAAAAGAAATTGTGAACATCTATTTTTGGAAATATTCCAAAAGTTGCAATGGACACATTTAGGAAAACAACTTCTAAAATATACACCATGAATACATTAATAAAGTAGTGTTACCTTTGTATGAAAAGTTCCTTCATTAACAGAGTTCGAGTTCCTCAAATATACACCATGAATACATTAATAAAGTAGTGTTACATTTGTATGAAAAGTTCCTTCAGTAACAGAGTTTGCGTTCCTCAAATATACACCATGAATACATTAATAAAGTAGTGTTACCTTTGTATGAAAAGTTCCTTCATTAACAGAGTTTGCGTTCCTCAAATATACACCATGAATACATTAATAAAGTAGTGTTACCTTTGTATGAAAAGTTCCTTCATTAACAGAGTTTGAGTTCCTCAAATATACACCATGAATACATTAATAAAGTAGTGTATGACAAGTTTTTTCGCTAACAGAGTTTGCGTTCCTCAAATATACACCATGAATACATTAATAAAGAAGTGTTACCTTTGTATGAAAAGTTCCTTCATTAACAGAGTTCGAGTTCCTCAAATATACACCATGAATACATTAATAAAGTAGTGTTATCTTTGTATGAAAAGTTCCTTCAGTAACAGATTTTGCGTTCCTCAAATATACACCATGAAAACATTAATAACGTAGTGTTACCTTTGTATGAAAAGTTCCTTCAGTAATAGAGTTTGCGTTCCTCAAATATACACCATGAATACATTAATAAAGTAGTGTTACCTTTGTATGGAAAGTTCCTTCATTAACAGAGTTTGCGTTCCTCAAATATACACCATGAATACATTAATAAAGTAGTGTTACCTTTGTATGAAAAGGTCCTTCATTAACAGAGTTTGAGTTCCTCAAATATACACCATGAATACATTAATAAAGTAGTGGTACCTTTGTATGAAAAGTTCCTTCATTAGCAGAGTTTGCGTTCCTAAAATATACACCATGAATACATTAATAAAGTAGTGTTACCTTTGTATGAAAAGTTCCTTCATTTACAGAGTTTGCGTTTCTCAAATATACACCATGAATACATTAATAAAGTAGTGTTACCTTTGTATGAAAAGTTCCTTCATTTACAGAGTTTGCGTTTCTCAAATATACACCATGAATAAATTAATAAAGTAGTGTTACCTTTGTATGAAAGGTTCCTTCAGTAACAGAGTTTGCGTTCCTCAAATATACACCTTGAATAAATTAATAAAGTTGTGTTACCTTTGTATGGAAAGTTCCTTCATTAACAGAGTTTGAGTTCCTCAAATATACACCATGAATACATTAATAAAGTAGTGTTACCTTTGTATGAAAAGGTCTCTCAGTAACAGAATTTGCGTTCCTCAAATATACACCATGAATACATTAATAAAGTAGTGTTACCTTTGCATGAAAAGTTCCTTCAGTAATAGAGTTTGCGTTTCTCAAATATACACCATGAATACATTAATAAAGTAGTGTTACCTTTGTATGAAAAGTTCCTTCATTAACAGACTTGAGTTCCTCAAATATACACCATGAATACATTAATAAAGTAGTGTTACCTTTGTATGAAAAGGTCTCTCAGTAACAGAATTTGCGTTCCTCAAATATACACCATGAATACATTAATAAAGTAGTGTTACCTTTGCATGAAAAGTTCCTTCAGTAATAGAGTTTGCGTTTCTCAAATATACACCATGAATACATTAATAAAGTAGTGTTACCTTTGTATGAAAAGTTCCTTCATTTACAGAGTTTACGTTTCTCAAATATACACCATGAATACATTAATAAAGTAGTGTTACCTTTGTATGAAAGGTTCCTTCAGTAACAGAGTTTGCGTTCCTCAAATATACACCATGAATACATTAATAAAGTAGTGTTACATTTGTATGAAAGGTTCCTTCAGTAACAGAGTTTGCGTTCCTCAAATATACACCATGAATACATTAATAAAGTAGTGTTACCTTTGTATGAAAGGTTCCTTCAGTAACAGAGTTTGCGTTCCTCAAATATACACCATGAATACATTAATAAAGTAGTGTTACCTTTGTATGAAAAGTTCCTTCAGTAACAGAGTTTACGTTCCTCAAATATACACCATCAATACATTAATAAAGTAGTGTTACCTTTGTATGAAAAGTTCCTTCAGTAACAGAGTTTACGTTCCTCAAATATACACCATCAATACATTAATAAAGTAGTGTTACCTTTGTATGAAACGTTCCTTCAGTAACAGAGTTTGCGTTCCTCAAATATACACCATGAATACATTAATAAAGAAGTGTTACCTTTGTATGGAAAGTTCCTTCATTTACAGAGTTTACGTTCCTCAAATATACACCATGAATACATTAATAAAGTAGTGTTACCTTTGCATGAAAAGTTCCTTCAGTAACAGAGTTTGCGTTTCTCAAATATACACCATGAATACATTAATAAAGTAGTGTTACCTTTGTATGAAAAGTTCCTTCATTTACAGAGTTTACGTTTCTCAAATATACACCATGAATACATTAATAAAGTAGTGTTACATTTGTATGAAAGGTTCCTTCAGTAACAGAGTTTGCGTTCCTCAAATATACACCATGAATACATTAATAAAGTAGTGTTACATTTGTATGAAAGGTTCCTTCAGTAACAGAGTTTGCGTTCCTCAAATATACACCATGAATACATTAATAAAGTAGTGTTACCTTTGTATGAAAAGTTCCTTCAGTAACAGAGTTTGCGTTCCTCAAATATACACCATGAATACATTAATAAAGTAGTGTTACCTTTGTATGAAAAGGTTCCTTCATTAGCAGAGTTTGCGTCCCTCAAATATACACCATGAATACATTAATAAAGTAGTGTTACCTTTGTATGAAAAGTTCCTTCATTAACAGAGTTTGCGTTCCTCAAATATACACCATGAATACATTAATAAAGTAGTGTTACATTTGTATGAAAAGTTCCTTCATTAGCAGAGTTTGCGTCCCTCAAATATACACCATGAATACATTAATAAAGTAGTGTTACCTTTGTATGAAAAGTTCCTTCAGTAACAGAGTTTGCGTTCCTCAAAGCCAACAAAGAGCAGAACATAAATTGCAAAATGCACGAAGTCGAATAGTATGCATGCAAATGAATAGGAAAACAACCATCTTGTTAAATGCCGGTTTTCTGGAATTTCTGATGAATGTAAGACGTTTAACTGCTTCTCAAACATAACGTTAGGATGTGTAAACACACGTTTGAGGTGACGTATGAGGTGACGTTTGCAGCAATGTAATGTTCTGAACGAGGTTGATTTGGCAAATTTGAGTGCACACTTTCTTTTTTTGACTCGGTATACTATATCGCAATAGCCGCATGTGCTGTTGTCCATTTAGGTTTGAAACCACCAATTATGTTCCCCTTGACACCAGTCTTAAACGTTCGCATATTAGTGATTTGTTGTAACTGGATAATGCAGCAATGTTATTACCGTGTAGAAAATAGTTTTCCTCTTGAAAACTTACCAGAAAAGGTGGTCACAGGACATGTAAAAAGGTTCTTGTTTGTTTACTAAACAGGTCAAGAGTACAGCTGGTTTCATTGATCATTACTCACAAAGTGTATGTGTATACATGTATTCCAGTATAATTTGTGACCAATTATGTTGAATAGTTCATCAATAATCCAGTAATACCTATCAATAGACTTCGTATACATAAAATAACAAAATCGAATATAAATGGGCTAGTTTCCCCTACTTATAATGCCAATGTAAAACACAAAGGGAGAGAGATTACTAGGAGCTACATTCGACAGCACCTCGGAAGTTTAGATACAATTGGTGGTTGTAAACCGTTACATAATACGTTTAGCAACTCGCATCGTTTTGGAGGTATATAATTATACAATTGGTGGTGGTAAACCTTTACCGAACACGTTTAGTAACTCGTATTGTTTTGGTAATCATGATCTCGTTATATAAGACTTGCTTCCATTTACTACCAAAATGCCTCTCCCCAATAACATCTATAGTTGACCCGTATATAACACCTACAAGATCTCCCCGTGAACAGATGAGGAACACATGCGATGCCAATCACAGAGATCAGCTCTACTGTAGATTATAACTCCGCTTAGACTGGCCACATCGCCATATTATATAATTGCGGAACTTTTAGCGAAAGTGTGTTTAAAGGGACACCCGGCAATCTTGATTTTTGTTTAAAACTCACCGCCGTCCCGTTAGTAGTTCTATGTAACTTGCATTTGTGCAATCAAATAATATTAATTATTAGTATAGTGCAAAGCACGGTTTATTTCAATGTTCATCCCAGATATTGCTAACTGTTGACTATATTGCATTAACAAACTAGGAAATCGCTCACATGCCAAATTATCGGAACCAATCAGATTTCAAATCGTGGCATTTGTTATTGCCGGAGCCACCGGCTGTATTTATCCCGGACTCTGAAAGCTGCTGTGTGGGTTGGACTGTGTATCAACGTCATTTTATAAAACAACTGTATTTTAGTAAGAATACCGGGACGCAGTCAAATTGGTATACAGGCATTGTATGGTTCTTCTTCTACTTGAATTACTTATTCTCATGAATTGAATTGAATTGGGGTTTTAAGGCGCACCAACACATGAAAGGTTATATGTCGCCTAACAGGAATGAACATGCCAGGCTCATCCTCCATGTACATC
>JAWPHD010017284.1:0-45365 GCA_037043455.1 Cyrtodaria siliqua | reverse complement strand
GGGCGTAATGCCTTATGTTTGAATAAAATATCTATCTATATATTATTTTTCTGAAACGTTGTGTACTATATACATGATATAACGTATATTATAGTAACATGTCCCCTTGAAAGCGTTCACACGTGTTTATACTGACTAGAATCATTATACTAGGGGATCACGTGTCTTTCCGTTATTTATTTTTTCTTTTCAATCTTTATTTATTTATTTTTTTACTTTGTGTCTACTTATTTGGCTCTTTATGTCTTTCAATGTAATTGCCATTGTCTTTCATAACACTCAGTCATATGCATTTACAATTTCAAAGTTTGAGTGAGAAGATTTAAGGTTATGTTGATAGAACGTCTTACCCGACTCATTTGACGCAAGGATTTGACAAATCCTTGTTTGACGCTATACTATTTCTATCAAATATATATTTAGTTTTCTCTGTATGTAAACTATTGGCAATAAATGTGTGTAAAGACGTATTACTTAATATGATTTAAATTGTAATAATAATTAAAATGCAAGCATTATTATTAAATTCGGCAAAATTTAGAAAAACAATCAGGTTTGTCTTCTGGGTAAAAAAGAAAAGATATAACAATTAAAACTTCTTTTTTGACAACTTTAATATTTCATAAACATAGTATTTTAATTATAAAAAACGTAACGAAAGTAATTGGGATGCAAGTATTAAATAAAATAAATTAAAAGCAATCAACAACGTCACTAATATTCAGAAAAGCCGCGTTTTCTTTATATTTTAAGCATTAAATAGTCCATTAAGAGATAAGAGACGGATATGAAAAGATTTTAAACTGATATATACTTGCCTTTTTGTATGTCTTTTATTTTATTTATTTTACCACGTGCAATTTATATCGCAGGTATAACAGCAAACCTGTGAGTTCAAGATTATTAATTTCAAACATTTGAATGACCCCAGTGCAAGTATAGTACTTGTGTGAAAGGGGCTTATTGACAAAGACCAAGAATTTGCCGAGTATCAAAACGTGTAGCTTTGTTTGTATTGCTTTTTGTATGGTGTTTTACGCCATTTTCAACACATGTAAGGTTATATATGACGGTCTATGTTTGTTTTGTGGTGGAGGCAGATCACCTTTTTTTTCCTGGGTAAAACTAGTACTGTACACCTCCCGCCAACCGTAAAAAATCGACACTTCTTCTCTTACAAGTTACACTCCCAGTCGGATTCGAACCCGCAGCGGTGAGAGGCGAGAAGGTTTACAACGCAACGTCGTTAATCCCTCGGCCACGGAGACACCAAAACGTGAAGCAGTGCATAAGTAAAGTTTGATTATCGATTGCCTTATTTACAGTTTTGAACGACGACGTTTTTTATGTCCGCGTTATGATTATTTTTTGCATATACCCATTTTACACATAAACTGATAAACATCTTATCATAACCTGTATTGGCAAAACTTATGTCTAAATGTAAACATGACTTTCGGACCATTTCTGGTGTACATGCTTGAGACTTAACATGGCAATCTTGAAGTTTTTATCAAGCATTAAATTGTGTATTTGTGTGTCGTTCTAATGTTTAAAGTCCCTCCGACAACATATACAGAACAAGCGCAATCCGGAGAAACGTGCCTTGAGAGTAATGGTCACAACAGAGCCTGGACTTCTTTAGATGAGTGTGTAGGTTGATCTGGTGCTGCTGTGGCGCTTTGTAGTCGTCTCTGTTGATCGTATGTTGGTGGTTGTCGCTTTCGCTCTGTAGTTTTCGCTGTGGCGGTGAAGTGGGGGTCTGGACGACGTCTAGATGGTGCTGTCTACATCCGCTACTGGAAACGATCCCTTTTAGGGCCACACCCATCACAGTATGACCCCTGCGCCGCACACACCGCCCGACGTCCTGTCACCCTTCGGTCTTCTGTCAAACGTAGGCCTCGGCCTTCGCGTTGATAACCGGGATTATGGTTGCGTCCCGTGATATATAAGCTACGGCTCCGGCCCGCGGACTTCAGACTCCCAGGATCTGATGTGCTGTGATGGGACAGCGGTGAAGATAGCAGGTGGCACAAACATTAAAATTAACGTCTCGATTTATTAATCCAGTATCATTTCACTTTGAAACCTGCTTGCATATATTAAATAAAATGTGGAGTTTGCAATTTGTCTTCGTTATTTTACAACAGGTTTAAATATATAATTGTTGTAATAAAATCAACAGTCGCAAATATGAAAAAAAAATATTGCTCTATACTAGTCGTGTAAGTAATACTAATGAAGCAAATGCACGCTATTTAGAGAAAATAACGGGACGCCTCGAGTTTTAAAATATCAAGTGTGCCGTGTGTCCCTTTAAATGAGTGTATGTACTACTAAGGAACAAAAATAGATTCTTAAACCGGAAAAAAATAATTGGTGGGAAATAACTCAGAAATTGAGTTCGAACTGATTTACCTCCCTGATTTACCTCCCTTAGTGCGTCGGTTGTTAATGTTGGTGACATAGTTCACTTTAGGGTCTAAGAGAAACTAATTGCCATTACTCGGCATTTCAGTACTTACCAAATTCAGTAGGACTTTGGATTAATAAAAACGTGATCTGATTAAGGGTATGCCTGACACAGACTTCAGATATGTGCTTGATGCTTACATTTGCATTGATGAGAACACCAGTTTAAAGGGCCGAATATAAACATCTTCCTTGGCTATTGTATAGTATTATTTATCACATAACTTGCGGTGTGGTAGTGTAATAAAGCCTTGATGTATTTATCGTATTACACTAGAGAAATAAAAAATGTTTTGTTTGTTTGTATGGTGTTTTACGTCATTTTCAACACATGTAAGGTTATATATGACGACCGATTTTTCGTGGTGGAGGCACACCACCCACTTTTCCTGGGTAGAACCAGTAGGCCTGCTGTACACCTCCCGCCATCCGTAAGAATCAACACTTACTGACTTATAAGTCGAGCTCCCAGTGGGATTCGAACCCGCATCGGTGAGAGGCGAATATTTACAACGCAACGTCGTTAACCATTCGGCCACGGAGACGCTTCGAAATAACAAGAGCTGTCGGAGAACAGCGCAGCTCGACTATTCGATTTTTCAGAGAATAATAAATTATATAGCTAGTATATACCATCAGAAAACAAGGCTACAACAATGTGGGGTGGGGTTGGGGGCACAACATAACTATGTGTAAGAACTGACCAAAACTACACAGAAATATGTAAAAAAAAAAAAAAAAAAAAAAGAGTTTCGAGTGTGTGTGTGTGGGGTGGGGGGAGAGAAGCAAGGGGTGGGGGAGGGTGGAGGGAGCAACATATGTGTAAGAAGCTATGTGTAAGAATTGACAAAAGCAACACAGAAATAAGTAACAAAAAAAATAGAGTTTCAAGTTGGGTGAGAGCGGGGGTGAGAGGCGGAAGTGGGTTGTGGGGGGGGGGGAGGGGGGGGGGGGGGAGTGGGCAACATATATGTGTAAGAATTGACTAAAACAACACAGAAATATGTAAAAAAAAAAGTGTGGAGGGGGTGGGAGTGGGGGCGGTGGTGGGGGGAGGAGGGAGCCCATGCCCCAATATCGGTGAAGCATGAATAAGATGCATAATGCTATAAGAAATCCCAAACCAAAATTATAGATATACATGCTTACATGCAAACCTAGATGAGCCTTTATTGCACATTTTATGGGCCATCACAATTTGGGTTCCATGGGAGCCCAGAATTTGCAAAAGACAAAATTACTTATCCTACCCTTTACAACATACTATAAGGAAACCAATTCCAAAATTTAGTTCAGCCAGAAAATGTAAGAGATATAGACCTGTAAACAGAGCTTACACGCAAAATTTGTTGTGAAACAAACACATTTTAAGGGCTATCAGAATTTGGGTTGCTTATGCAGCCCTTAAGATAATGCTATAAGGAAATCCATGGCCAAATGTGGTTGTGCTAGGGCAAGAATTGTAAGAGATAGACTTGTAAATACAGCTTACGCGCAAAATTTAATGTGAAATGGGACACATTTTATGGGCTATCATAATTTGGGTTCCATGGGAGCCCATGGGTTACATGAACCAAAATTGCTTTTGCAGCCCTTAAGAAAATGCTATAAGGAAGCCCATGGCCAAACTTGGTTGTGCTAGAATAAGAAATGTAAGAGATATAGACTTGTAAACACAGTTTACACGCAAACCTTGATGTGGGACGCCGACGCCAACGCCGACGCCGACGCCGATCCCGGGGTGATTACATAAGCTCTCTTATTCTTCGAATAGTCGAGCTAAAGATGTAAATGAAGGTCGAATAATCGTTCGTCCTTTCCGTTCAGCTCGATGTGCATCGGAATTGCCTCGTCGATTTCCGTAACAGTTTGAAATACCGGATTACGGAAATCAACAACGTAGTTCCGTCGTTCGGTGGCGTACGGAGAAGACCGAGTGAACATACGACGTCATATTGTCGGGTCTGTATTGCGAAACAGTAACGATACGAAAAGGCATATTCTTTGACAAAATTAAAAATATTCAAATACAATATAAGTTCAATTTCTTATAATATTGAAATTGAATGGAATAATTGTAAGTATCCATGTATAAATGTTCATATTTGGTGTGAAAGAAATATATTATTTAAATGTGAACCATGGTACGTATTGTAAGACCAGTATTAAGATTGACATTTTGAACACTGTATGTCGTTGTGGCCCTAGATCCTCCTCTTTTGTTACAGTGTATTAGATCGGACAAACCTGACATCGTTGCATAACGGTTAAACCTGACGTCTTCGCATAACGGCATGATCAATTCTGCTCTTAATTCGTAGAAAAACTAAAGTTGTAATTTTACTTTTGTAAAATACCTTTACACCTTCAGTGTACAACTTCTCCGGTATTCCATTTAGGTACAATATCTACCTGTTTTCTCATGATAATTTGATTAACACAAGCAGGATATCAGTGGAATACTGATCAAAATATAACAGCAATCACATAAAATGCCACTGATGATTTCAAATATCTCCTATCTGCCAATCCCCTTTTCAATCTCAGATGAATCATAAAATATTTGAGAAGAAAAAAAACACCTTATTATATTTCAGTTCTTCCAACCACTTTTGTTTATACATGTTTTGTTTATATCTACAAAACAATAACATGCATACTAAGACAAGAACTGGAAGTGACATTTCAAATATAAGCCAAAAATGTACGGAACGGTAAATGGCATGCAACCTACAAATGCTAAGCTGACAGACACGGAGAGGACGGTAACGTTTGATGGTTGTATCTGTCGTGCCCTTAATGGTTAATTCTCGTGTTGCTCTTTCTTATGACAAGTCACTGAGTATTTGCTTTGTGGCTTTCTTTGCTTTTTTTATATTCATATATGCATCATCACCTTTGTGGTATACTTATATTGCCTTTTACTGCTGCCTAGTCTGTTAGAGGATATAGCTAGGCGGTAATTTCTTTATGTACATTGTATAGTCAGTAGCAGTAGGATAAAAGCGAAGTGTGGTCACTCGAACACCTGGTTTAAAGGCATTTTTGCAATTGCCCATTCCAAGGCGGAATACGTATTGTCAGCCCTGTTATGTTTGTGATGTGATATACATTGCCTTTATTCAACCTTGTAATTGTTGTTTCTTTTTTGGTTGACTGTGTTTTTTTAATGCTACATTCCCTGTTCGACTGTTTTATCTACTGTCATTCATATCGTTTACTTTTTAATGCGTGGCACTACCTAGACAAGGCTATCAAGGTAATATATTGCAAGTTATTTATAAAAAATACACTGATATGGATGAGTTAACATCCTGCTAGGTGCACTATACATGGCACTGTTGAAAAACATCTTCATTGAGATTTTTTCTTTTCGATTTTTTTATTTTAGCTGTTATATAATTGTTATGATAATTATGTGATATATTATGTGATAAAAAAATGTAGTTGTCTGAGTTATCCTATGATTAACTTTGCTTTTTATGAGAGTATATTCACCTTAAAAATGCGTGCAAAGATATATGCACTTATAAATGTAAAGCGTCTATGCACTTATAAATGTATAAATGTAAAGCGTCTATGCACTTATAAATGTAAAGCGTCTATGCACTTTTAAATTACCTTTATTTTGAATAGAAACCTATTAAAACACATGTATTATATATTGTATGGCGTTGTTGCTAATATATACTTCTCAAAATTCCTAAGTACCCATTTGTGTTATTGTTATAATTTATCCCTAAGAAAGCAAATCGACGTAAAATCTGTAATATTTGTTCGTGAGATCAGAACAGACAATTTATTTCGTTTTGTGATACTTTATTCTCTAGAAATACAGCAGTTTATCAAGAATTACACGAAATAATGAGAATGTTATTGAAATATTATTAGGTGGGTACTTAGAAATTTTTACTAGTAATTTTAACTTATAATTTTTACTGAACAAAATTCCTGATAAACTCACTTTTGTATCTTAACTAGTTTTTTTCTTATTTTAAATATGAATTTTAGAATACTTGTGTGTTAAGTATTTTGTTTTGACCAATAATTTGTATATTTATATATTTTTTATTTATTTTTTTACATCTTTTGAGAGTTATCCCTTATATGAAAACATGCAATGAGCTGTAAAACACATACCATGAATCGAAGTCCGCTTAAAGATATAAACTTCCTAACATTCGTAGGACACAATATAAAACAACGTACAAGTTTGACCCATTTATTGAAGATGTTCTGTCTATAATAAAATGAAACATGAATAATCCTAAATTACCTCCCTTTTTAAATGAATAGCGTTCGAAATTCAAGTAACTGTAATTTAGAGTTAAAATTAAATATTTTACAAACGCATTTGTAGTGGTAAACATGATGTCAAAATAATTTTAGTTGCTATTTTAGAATTAAGATCATCTAAATCCGCATTTGTTCGAAGTCCTTAACAAAATCCTATGTACCCAAGTGTGAAATTAAGTGTTATAATATATTTCTAAGAAAACACATCGACTTGAAAGCTTTAATGCAGGATGATTTAAACCCGTTATTTTTCAGTTCAAACGCATCTCTAATCAAGCGTGAAATAAACAAAACAATGAGAATATTATTGACATATTCACAGGTGGGTACTTAATAATTTTGAATAGTGTATAATTATCTTTATATGAGTTATAACGTTATGCCTTATTTGTAGCATACGTACAATAAGGTTTCTCACAAAACATAGTGGTACAACATTAGGGTCTATGTCACGCAAAAAAACACAACATAATCGTGAAACGGTAATAATATAAAGTATATCTTATGGAAAGGACCCTGCGATTATAATTATTTTTTACTATATGTTTATCCGAATTATTATAATCACCACTTTTCGGTAGGTTATAATTATATTTAAATCTCTGCACTCACATTATCATTATTACCATACATTATTATTATAATCCCATCAAAATAATAACAACCTCCCTTCGATTTTATTTATTAAAACCCACAGGTGTAACCTCCCTTTCAATACTATGATCGTAATATAACCCGCAAAATCCCCGGATGCTTCTGTGCGATTACCATTATTCTGAAAATCGTCGACACATTTTATTTTTAGCTGTCTCTTTATAATCGTGGACACATGCTAGTTTTAGCTGTGTCGGTTATAATTTTAAATCTCGCGAGACAATTTATTAATGATAATGTCCGGAAGACTTGGCAAAAAGTGTTGGTGATTATCATTTTAAGACTGTATATACACTAATAACAATCAAAGCATCGAGTGTTTAAGGGATGGGGTGGGCAATGGGTGGGCAGGCGGTTTAAGGGAGTGGGTTGGACAGGGGGTTAAAAGGATGGGGATTGCCAAGAGGATTAAGATGAGATGATGATGGGCAGGAGGCTTAATGGATGTGAATGGGCAGGACGTTTAAGATAAGAAATGAGTGTGTGGGGTGGGGTAGAGCAGGAAGCTTAAGGGTGCGGGTGGGCAGGAGGTTTAAGAGAATAAATGAGTGTGTGTGGTGGGGGAAGCAGGAAGCTTAAGTGTGCGGGGGGGGGGGGGGGCAGGAGGTTTAAGAGAATAAATATGTGGGGGGAGGGCAGGAAGCTTAAGGGATGCGGATGGCCAGGAGGTTTAAGTCAAGAAATGTGTATGTGGTGGGGGAGGAGCAGGAACCTTAAGGGATGCGGGTGGGCAGGAGGTTTAAGAGAATAAATGTGTGTGTGTGTGGGAGTGGAGATCAGGACGCTTATGGGATGCGGATGGGCAGGAGGTTTAAGAGAATAAATGTGTGTGTGTGTGGGAGTGGAGAGCAGGACGCTTACGGGATGCGGGTGGGCAGGAGGTTTAAGAGAAGAAATATATGCGTGTGTGAGTGTTGGGGGGCGGGGTGGGGTTGCAGGAAGCTAACGTAGCATACTCCTTTATTCCCGGGAGTAACTTGGAAAATAAAACGAACAAAAATAAATGACAGTTTAAAAATGCAATAAAAATCAGAGTGGGCATGATCGGGTGGGGACGAGGGAAAGGGTAAGGGTGGAAAGTTATCATTTTTGCCAGCATAAAATGTTTATATTCCTGACAAATATCGCTTGCACAAGCATTTTGGTCCCAAAATGAAAATATAAATATCGGGAAGGACCCCCTGAACCCGCTTGTGGAAGACGTGTACATACTCCCAAACCCTCCCACACTCTGCGCTTTGCACGTCGTATTAGGAGTATGATGAAAACAGGCCATGCTACGCCCCTGCCTATCCATCCCATTCGTTAAACCTCCTGCACACATATATCCCTTAAACCTCCTGCTGCCCAACACCCATTTTCTTAACCGCAGCAGATATCATTATTTTATAGGCAAACATTATTATAATTGGCTTCTCGCGAGATTTCTTATTTATGTGTGATTATTATAATTTATGTGTGATTATTATAATTATAATAATTTTCGACTTTAGGTCTTTTAATTTTAGGTAGGTTATAATAATGTGGCAAAAAATGTAAAGTAAATTATAATGTGTGGTTAAACTAATAATGTGTCTGCAGAGATTATAATTTTATTATAACCTATCAAAATCACAGAAAAGTGGTGATCATAATAATTCAGTTAAATATATAGTAAACAATAATTATAATCGCAGGGTTCACTATATTTGTTATCATATTTCCTTATTTGCGCTGTATGACTAAACACGTCAACATGTTTGTACATAGACTCCGCTTTAGTGCTGTCGGTCACGAAACACACGTCAGTGTAAATGAAGTAGATCAAGATTATTCGTATTGACCTACTTTTATTGGGAACATTCTCTGTCAAACAGATGTAAAAGTATGTACGAAGTTTGAAAACTCTACAGTTTACGATGTTTGAGAAATGAACTTAACGAAACACTTGAATGAAACTAATTGTCGTATTGACGGATGGACGGACAAGTGTAACATTATATGTCCGCCCCAGTTCCGTGACGGGACATAAAACCGTAATAAAAAGGACTGATAATTTCGCAAGACTAAAACTGTAATGTTAGAATTCCACATGAAAAGAAAAGATTATTCAAACGGTTTCCATTGCAAACATGCTAAATCAAATTATCTGTCAGTCTGTGAAAACAACATGTATCCCAAATCTAAGAATATATACTAGTATAATATAACAAAAATTAATATTGCGCGGTGTTTCGCATCATATGGTCATTTGGTCCTACTATTTGTTATTGGTAGTCAAAAATATATTACAGATAAAACTATAGATTTTAAAAATGATGCTACAGCAGAGGTAAAACATCCTTTACTAAACTGCCGATACAAGATCATACAAACAAGATACGGAGCATGGTTACTGTAAGAAAGAAATTGAACATTTATTTCAGAAATGAACTAAACATTGGATAAATTGCATAAACAACTAAATTGAATTATGTTTCAGGTCTGTGGTATAGATATCGATATATTTGTTTTGATTATATTGGTAAACTCAAGTTGCACGTATACAATAGCAGTTAATATACCGTGTTTACGGGTCACCTTGCACGCATAAGCGATTAAGTTATATTTATATATCGAAACTAGAATTGATCTAATGGAACGAAGGCAATCTAGCTGAATGGTTTTCTGAAAATCAGCTCATAATCGGCTATGACATACGTTATTGACACACGAATCTGCATTTAATTGCTCCTCATTGTGTTTTTTGACAAGTATATCATTTTAACCATTCCGCATAGCAAAACAACAAACTGTGGACAGTACTGGTCGACTGGAAGATATATCAGGTACAAATATAGTTATTTTGTAAAATGTCATATGATTTTGAAAACGTTATTTCCCTTTTACCTTACTTTATTAATGATGTATGTTTGTCTGTTGACTGTGGTAGCTGATTTCTGCCATTGTCGTCTTTTCGTCTTTTCGTTATTTCGCCCCCGAAAAGTCGACAGAACGAAAAGACGACAGAACGAAAAGACGCCAAATGCAGCGCGAAAAGACGACAGAACGAAAAGACGACAGAACGACAGAACGAAAAGACGCCATTTCAAGGGCGAAAAGACAACAGAACGCCACGCGAAAAGACGAAAAGACGACACTTCAGCGCGAAAGGACACCATTTGATATTGTCGTCTTGTCGTCTTTTCGCCCTTGAAATGGCGTCTTTTCGTTCTGTCGTTCTGTCGTTCTGTCGTCTTTTCGTTCTGTCGTCTTTTCGCGCTGCATTTGGCGTCTTTTCGTTCTGTCGTTCTGTCGTCTTTTCGTTTTGTCGTCTTTTCGCCTTCCGGTTGACATGCACGTTTCGGTCATTGCGGCCATTTCACGGCGACTACTAACAGTCGGGGACGATTTTGAATTGTTGGAGAAATGGGTTAAAAAGGCAGGATGTGTGCATCCCTTATGTCCAATCAATAATAAACGGAGGGTTACTATTTCTTTTAAATATTTTTTATCAACGCATAATGGTTCATTTAATATGAATATTAAAAGATAATAATATAAAAATAATATTTTGACTTTGTAATTTAGTAGTAACTTTCCGGGACTGATACTGATGATCATGTCTGGACCAGTCGCACTAATTACCGTGTTTGGAGTAAACTTTATATTCTTATTTAAACTGGTATGTAACCATGTAGGATGGTATAGCGGACATAACTATGGATTTGTTTATGTAAAAATGAATACAATTTCTTTGTATTTAATGATTTACTTTCCGGGGCCACTTAATAATAGACACGATTTTGGCTCATATTCCTCGATCTATTCAAACAAATGGCGAAAAAAAATTTCTGTTAAAATTGCCGGCTTTACATTTTATTAGTTTATACTTATTTATTTTACATCGATTGTAACGAAAGCTCTATGAACGTATTTGACTCACCCTGGATGTCTTCCTGGGTAGAACCAGTATTAAGCAATGCAGATAAAGTGTCTTGCTCAGGGACACAGCGCATATGGCAATGACGGGAATCGAACCCACGACTTTTGGATCATGGGTCCAACGCCCTACCACTGACAGATTAAATGTATATCCAAGTAATAAGGTTTATAAATTATTTCCGATAAAACAACTTATTCATAATTTTGCTAAAGCATCATCTAAGTAGGCTGACTTTTTTTGGTAGGTGATAGAGGAGGTCTTTATCCTAGATCTTTAACCAGTTGTACTGTATTTATCTGTGATTCTTTTAAAATCCTGCATATACATATGTATATGAATATTAATATGACATATGTATCCGTTTCAAAATTTATACTCTGAGAAAGAATTTTACTTCACTATTTATAATTTTGATAGAGCATCATCAAAAAAACTGACCAATCAGTGACCAGAAATAAAACATAACCAATACAATCTGTTTTGTGATGAACTCGGTCTTCGTCCTTGATGTTCAACCATGTTTACTGTTAAAATTAAGGTATCTACAGTGTGATTCTTTTAAAACCCTGCATATTTCTTGCACATTCATGCAAAATGATTCAATAAATGAAATTTTTAAAATCAAAATCTGGAAAATTACCTTCTTCTTACTCTGTTAAAGATTATTATTTTACTTTAGAACCTAAGGATAACTGAGTAACACAAATTGTATCACCTACTGAAAATAAAATCAAGTCTCAACATCTCTTCAATTGAACCTAAGGATAAAGAACGAGTATCACAAATTGTATGACCTACTGAAAATAAGGTGAAATCTCAAAATCTGGGTAACGGAAAAGTAGGAATAAGATACAATAGAATGTAATATGTTGTATACACATTGTAATTTTCTTTTTTGTCAATCGCTTTTGAAAATTGTCGATTTTGAAATTTTCGCTTCGCGCGCTCAAATTCAGCATTTCCAAAAATCTCAGGCTTTTTCTTAATTGTATTATGGTAGCCCTGAGGATGGTGTAGTATAGCAAACATAATTAAGAATGTGTTTCATATTAAACATGTACGTGCAGGGGCGTAGCGTGATCAAAATCTCAATTACTCACCGGGGTATAAAAATACATAAATTTGTCTGAACTTTTTATGTACATGTAAGATTGTATCTCCGAAACTGATTTATATAATGGACTGGAAATTTATACATTTGTTATACAAGATCATACAGCCAGGTTACGGTCATACACAACTATTAAATATGAACTCATTTAAGATCCTCTATTCATGTAATATACATATTGCAATTTAATCTTGACACTTTAAAAAAAAAAGATTAAAATAAAGCCAATATATAATTATCACATTAATATTCATTATATAAGGTGTGAATTACTTATTAATGAGTTGCAGAACAAATACAATTCATTACTTTTATTCGACATGTCATAATTACATGTGTATTGTTTTACGCAAGACTAGTGTTCAATATAATTATGATGACCATTCTGCGTTTATATAAACGATTTAACAGAATTAGTAACCCTTCGTTTATTATTGATGGAAAATACGGTATGCACACTTGCTGTCAATTTTGCCCTATTCTCCGACAGTTCAAAATCGTCCCGACTTCTAGTAGTCAACCGGAAGGCGAAAAGACGACAGAACGAAAAGACGACAGAACGACAGAACGAAAAGACGCCAAGTGCAGCGTGGAAAGACGACAGAACGAAAAGACGACAGAGCGACAGAACGAAAAGACGCCATTTCAAGGGCGAAAAGACGACATAACGCCACGCGAAAAGACGAAAAGACGACAATATCAGATGGCGTCTTTTCGCGCTGAAATGTCGACTTTTTGTCTTTTCGCGTGGCATTCTGTCGTCTTTTCGCCCTTGAAATGGCGTCTTTTCGTTCTGTCGTCTTTTCGTTCTGTCGTCTTTTCGCGCTGCATATGGCGTCTTTTCGTCCTGTCGTCTTTTCGTTCTGTCGTCTTTTCGGGGGGCGAAATAACGAAAAGACGAAAATACGACAAATGGCAGAAATCAGCCACCATAGTTGACGGGGATTGTTTTTCAGAAAGGAATTTAACCACTGGAATTCTCCAGACTCGATTCAAAATCCTTTTGGACATTTTAATTTCGCAATAAGTTGTAGCGTAAACAAAAGAGGTTATTAACATATCCCAAATGACTGATAATTGTTTGATTTTTTCTGAATTTATATTGTGTTATATACATGAACTGTTTAAAAAAAAATTGCATCAACCTTTTTGTATATAAAGGGCAACATTTCTGCCATATAAGCATTCTTTCTAATATTATGTTCACATCAATAGCGTTGAATTACTGTCATGTACTATATGATTGACATTGCTAATGCCTAAAATATGTATTTTTTGAAAATTTCGCTTGACAATATCTCATCCATTTTTTTTTTTTATTATTATTTTGGAAGGCCGACCAATAGTCCTTAAGCTGGCGCTAGGAGCGTGAGAGGTGTTTCACCTATAAACGAAAAGATCTCAATAAAACCGAGTTTGCTACTTTTCTCTACTTTGTTTATGCTTGTTGCTTCCAAGGGATTACCTTTCCAGTATTTATTGACATTCACACTAGCGTGTATTTAGTGCTGTGTGGTATCTTTAAACTGTCACTTCTACTTCGAATTATTAGTGTCATTACTTACTGGTCCTTTGGGATCATCAAGACCAATCTGTGAGGCTTTAAAGAAGAATACGGATTAAGCCGGTGCTATAGACGGTTCCACAGCGTTAAAATATAAACTTGTTTGAGTGAAAAGGTACATGCGCAGTGAAGCATTCTTCCTTGAAAATCAATAAAACTTAGTCCGTCTCTTTTCTCTGTTGGTTGTTACTTCCAAGTGATCTCCTTTTCAGTATATATTCCAATAATCAGTTAAGATTTTAAGTCATAGTGTTTAGTCCCCCACCTGTCCCGGGGGCGGACTATAGGTTTGCACCATGTCCGTCCGTCCGTCCGTCCTTCCGTCCGTCCGTCCGTCCGTCCTTCTGAAATGCTTGTCCGAGCTATATTTTCAACACTATAACACTTATTAGAGATACCAAACTTGGTATGTGGATACATCTTGGGATAGCGGTGTGTCGCGTACCAAAAAAGTCACTGTGACATTGACCTTGACCTGTGACCTCTGTCATAGAAAATGCTTGTCCGGTCCGTATTTTCAATACTATAACACTTATAGATACCAAACTTGATATTTGAATACATATTGGGATAGCGGTGTGTCGCATACCAAAATAATGTCACAGTGACATTGACTTTGATCTGTGATAGAAAATGTTCCGAAAATGCTTGTCCGGGCCATAATTTCAATACTATAAGACTTTGATATACCAAACTTGGTATTTGGATACATCTTGGAAAAGTGGTGTGTCGCGTACCAAAATAAGGTCACTGTGACCTTGACCTTGACCTATGACCTCTGTCATAGAAAATGCTTGTCCGGACCGTTTTTTCAGTACTATAACATTTAGAGATACCAAACTTGGTATGTGAATACATCTTGGGAGAGCGGTATGTCGCGTACCAAAATAAGGTCATTGTGACCTTGACCTTGACCTGTGACCTCTGTCATAGAAAATGCATAGACAATGCTTGTCCGGACCGTATTTTCAATACTATAACACTTAGAGATACCAAACTTGGTATGTGGATACATCTTCGGATAGCGGTGTGTCGCGTACCAAAATAAGGTAATTGTGACCTTGACCTGTGACCTCTGTCATAGAAAATGCTTGTCTGCACCATATTTTCAATACTATAACACTTAGAGATACCAAACTTGGTATGTGGATACATCTTGGGATAGCTGTGCGTCGCGTACCAAAATAACGTCACTGTGACTTTGACCTTGACCTGTGACCTCTGTAATAGAAAATGATTGTCCGGACCGTATTTTCAATACTATAACACTTAAGAGATACCAAACTTGGTATGTGAATACATCTTGGGATAGCGGTGTGTCGCGTACCAAAATAAGGTCATTGTTACCTTGACCTTGACTTGTGACCTCTGTCATAGAAAATGCTTGTGCGGACCGTATTTTCAATTCTATAATACTTAGCGATACCAAACTTGGGATGTGGATACATCTTGGGATAGCGGTGTGTCGCGTACCAAAATAAGGTCACTGTGACCTTGACCTGTGACCTCTGTCATAGAAAATGCTTGTCCGGACCGTATTTTCAATACTTTAACACTTAGAGATACCAAACTTGGTATGTGAATACATCTTGGGATAGCGGTGTGTCACGCTCTGTCATAGAAATGCTTGTCCGGACGGTATTTTCAATACTATAACACTTAGAGACACCAAACTTGGTATGTGGATACATCTTCGGATAGCGGTGTGTCGCGTACCAAAATAAGGTAATTGTGACCTTGACCTGTGACCTCTGTCATAGAAAATGCTTGTCTGCACCATATTTTCAATACTATAACACTTAGAGATACCAAACTTGGTATGTGGATACATCTTGGGATAGCTGTGCGTCGCGTACCAAAATAACGTCACTGTGACTTTGACCTTGACCTGTGACCTCTGTAATAGAAAATGATTGTCCGGACCGTATTTTCAATACTATAACACTTAAGAGATACCAAACTTGGTATGTGAATACATCTTGGGATAGCGGTGTGTCGCGTGCCAAAATAAGGTCATTGTGACCTTGACCTTGACTTGTGACCTCTGTCATAGAAAATGCTTGTGCGGACCGTATTTTCAATACAATAACACTTAGCGATACCAAACTTGGGATGTGGATACATCTTGGGATAGTGGTGTGTCGCGTACCAAAATAAGGTCACTGTGACCTTGACCTGTGACCTCTGTCATAGAAAATGCTTGTCCGCACCGTATTTTATATACTTTAACACTTAGAGATACCAAACTTGGTATTTGAATACATCTTGGGATAGCGGTGTGTCACGCTCTGTCATAGAAATGCTTGTCCGGACGGTATTTTCAATACTATAACACTTAGAGACACCAAACTTGGTATGTGAATACATCTTGGGATAGCGATTTGTCGTGAACCAAAATAAGGTCATTGTGACCTTGACCTTTATCTTTGACCTCCATCATAGAAAATGTCTGGAAAATGTTTGTCTGGGCCGGTGTGGCACTATGGATTGCCCTGCAATTCTTGATGCTCTTGTTTGTTCTAGCGGTATGATTTTGTTCATTTTTGTCGCGGGTGTTATGTATATACTGAAATAATAGATACAGGGGATGACACCTTCGTTTTGTTGTTGTTTTGTTGGTCTCAAGCCTGCTTTTTCGTTACCTTATTTTTTTTCTCTAGTCATTTTGATAATATTTATACCCCCGCTTCACAAAATGAAGTAGTGGCCCAATACGATTCACGCTGTCCATGACGTCGCGTACCGCCTTGTCACGTCTCGTTGCGTTGCGCCCCGAAGCGTCGTGTAACACGTTTTTATTACTTGCATTTCTCAAATAGTTTCCAGTGGATTTTTCCCAAACTTCATATACACATATCAACTTATTTACGTCCCTCTACATCACACATTGTTGATTGGCTTATTAATTGCAGAAGTATTGCCCTTTGTTGTACTCAAAATGTTTCACTCTAATGTTGTATTATGTCCAGTAACACATTTTTCTCAAACAATTATGAAAGGATTGCTCCAAAACGTCATATGTATACAGGTAACAACGGATGACTTATGACCATCTGCATCATCAATTGTTAATTGCCTAATTTATTTCAGAATTATGGTCCGTTGTGAATTGACTTAGAATGGTATATTCTAATACTGAGTATTGCACTTTATGGTTTATTCTCTTGTTGCTCTGCCTTCTGCCAAGTCAATGAGTACCTTCATTGTGGCTTTCTAGGCTATTGTTTTTTTTGTATTATATTTACACGAGCATATTTGTGTTTTACTTATATTGCCTATTGATGCTGCCTTGTTGGGTAGAGATTAGATCATGGCGGGGATTTCTTTATTTACACCTGTTTTAATGGGATGACAGTAGGGTAATTGTGATGTTTGGTGCACCCTAGAACCGGTTTAAACCCCCAGTGGCCTGCTTTGCCAATAACCGTTCCAAGGCGGTAGCCCTATTGTCAACCCTTTTGTGTTTGTGATGTCGTTTGCATTTTTTATTACTTTTGCCTGCTTGTTTGTCTGTTTGCGTGTATGTTTCTGTGTTTTGTGATTGACTGTCCTGCTTGAATGCTACTTTCCCTGTTCGATCTTTTTATATTTCTTTGTGTGCCTTTCACTTTCACAAACGTTTTCAAAACGGGGTTTTTCATCGCTTTCAGTGATAGCTGTGATTTGTACTCCTGACAACATGGACTCTTCTAAATGTGTATTTAAATATCATAATCAACTACGATCTTCGTAACAAAGATTATTATTGTATGCCTACTTCAACAAAAATCATAATTTCGAATTAAACCAAACGAAGCCATCTTTACATATTTTAATAAACGAACAACAATATCGGATTATTGTTACAATGATTGTAGTATACTGTTTACAGTGAATATGTTTTCACTATTGTAATAGTCTATACTTACATTGCTGATCTATTTTTCAGTTGTTGATCCTTAGACGAAAGAATGATTCCTAACAAGGCAGTTATCCTGTTTTGCGTACTGTTTATGACACTGCCTGCAACGGCCGGAGGTATTTCATGTAACCCTTTTCAAATTTTGTAATCCGTGTCATCCCTAGATTTGGATACGGGTCCATATCGGCTGTGTGAAGAACGCGTGTGGGTTTGGGATGGCGCGCCGTCGAATTGATTCAGTTTCAGTAGATACAGACGTCTCTTTTACTTTACATTTCACATTATTATCAATTGATATCTAAATATAAGTTAAACTTAACGGTTTCAAATAAAACTTTCTATGCACAATTCATATAAATATTCTATACACCGATAGAAATATATCACACATGTATATTTTATTCATTTTAAAACATAACAAACAAAACACCACTAAATAGCACATCTTATCATCACTACACACTCATCGCGTCTGGCGTCCGTGGCCGAGATAGTAAGGACACTGTGTCTTAAACATTCTCGTCTCTCACCGCTGCGGATTTGAATCCCATCAGGAGCTCTACTTGTCAAGTGGGAACATTTCGATTCTTACGGAAGACGGGAGGTATACAGTACTGGTTCTACTCAGGAAAAATGTGACGGTCTGCCGTCAAAACAATCGACCGTCATTTATGGTCTAACATGTGATAAAATGATGTAAAACACCATTATAAGTCATCACGTTTGCGTATTGATATCTTGTACACATTTGGAATTACTGTGTGTGTTGTGTTTGACGTTTTCCTTTCTATCACCCCTAGGACAGTTTTGTTTGATTTTGATTATATGTAAACAGGTTATAACCATTAAAGCTCGAAGATATGATGTTATATCTAAGCTAGAGAACGGGCAATACATATTAATGCTAACCGAGGATTGGAAGCTACGAACACAAACAACAGAGAAAGGTAATACTAACAGTAAGGAAAGGTCTCAACAACCTGGTACAAAGTAATTTGAGAAATCAAAACTATTGATAAACAGTAAAACACGTATTTTATTTTTCAGATACACGTACGTTTTATTTCTATTGACATAACATTTCTATTTCTTTTCAGGAGGGTGGTGGCAAGAAGCCATGTGTGTGTCTTCGTGCCTGGCTGCAATCGGTGGTGGTGGCTTATTGTTCGGTGCAGCCATTTTGCCGATACTTGGTTTTGGATCAGCTGGAATTATCTCAGGTTCGTGGGCAGCCTGGTGGATGGCGTCATTTGGCGGTACAGTGCCCGCTGCATCTCTATTTGCGACTTTACAGTCTATATATTGCTTCAAATAGATACAACAATACACAATAGTTGTATACAACAAAACGAAAGGATCAGAACGAACGATGAAATCTTAATATATGAGTTCTATCCACTCTATTAAAACATCGATACAGCTACCGATTCAAGCAATAATAGCAGGTGTAATCGGGACACTCTTTGGGGAAGGTGGGGAGTATAGAAGAGGATACATGTTTCTATAGACGTATATGTAAACCGCCCTGTAAAAGATTATAGAAAATGATAAATATAGAATCTTGCGTTCAAATTGTTTTATTTAACATCTAGACAAATGATCTCATTTTTTTAAAAATCCACCTTAAGTGTAACTGACATTATTAATAGTTATGATATTAAATTCCTAGCTCCCCATTCCTTTTCTATGAGTCAACGTCCCACAAACATTAACCAAGCAATCATTTGTTTGTCAAAGTTGTTTTTGGGATTACATGTCTTTTTCTTACAGGTGTAAATTCCTAGTGTTATTATAATTGGCTCAGATAATTTCTAGTGAATATAAGCTTGATTTAGAGATCCTATATTTGCGTTACTTAATTAAGAATCTAGGTAAGGACATCTATAGCCAATTCAAAAGTCTGTACTTGTTCAATCGATATACACAAAAGTGAATGGCGCACGAATATCTTTTATTCTAACACGGCAGTTTGAACTGTTTACTTATGGGGTGCCGTTTTACTTTTTAATACCAGTTTGAGATATCACATATTCGATATTCTTATATGTGATATCATCAATTTGAATATTTGATATACGTGATATCACGTATTTCACAAATGCGTGATATCACGTATTCCGAATTGAAATGATGATATCACTTATTCAAATACGTGATATCACGTATTCGAATATGTGATATCACGTATTCGAATTGGTGATATCACGTATTCAGTTTGAATTGGTGATATCACGTGTTCGAATACATGATATCGCTTATTCAGTTTGAATTGGTGATATCACGTATTCGAATACGTGATATAACCAGTTCGAATACGTGATGACACATATTCGAATACGTTATATCACGTATTCAGACTGAATACGTGATATTACCAATTCGAATACTTGATATCACATATTCGAATACGTGATATTCAAAATAAATAACGATATCACGTATTTGGTGATATCACGTATTCGTTTTTAACACGAGTAAAAACATACTGATCCCTGACAATAATTCTGGCAATCATTTAAAGTGTTCATGTTACTTGTTGTTATTATGTGTGTGTATTAAATTACACTTACGTGTATACTCCTGTTTCTTTTGTTTGCCGTGATACACATTTATATTACGATAAAAATACTGAAATCGTGATTTCAATTAATTTATGTGTGTTTGTTTTGACCGCAGTATCACTAATTACACTAATTTACATTAAAAGATAGTTTTTTTCAACATGTATTACTTGACACCAAGACTTTAGTATATATAACTGTATGATTTTCTTTTCTTTCCTAATACTAAAAAGACAAGCCATGTACATTTTATTTCAAGTGTGTTTATACTATTATCTAAATGTAAGCACTACATGTACAATATCACGCATCTTTCATTGTTTCATTCAAATAAAATATACATATTTGAAGTTGGGGGCGAAACGACCAGGGTTGAAACAACCCGTGGAGAAACGTCCAGGGAGGAAACGTCTTGGGGTGAAACATATAGGGGTGGAAAAGTATTGGGGCGAAACATCCTGGGTCAACTACAAATGTTTTTATATTGACTAATTATTATCTTTTATTAATCCACAATTCTGACTTTCCTGGGGGTATTCGTTAAGCTAGGGAACGTTTTGACTCAACGTAAACCGTAAAAATGTAAAAATGCCATACATGAACAGTTATCTAGGTCGAATGGACCCGGAAAGATTGCGACGCGGGGGGCTAAGGGAGCGGTTATTGGATTTTCAAAGAGCAAATTGAGATATCACCTATTCGAATACGTGATATCACATATTCGTTTTGAACACGTGACATCACGTATTCGAATACGTGATATCACGTATTCAAATAGGTGATATCTCGTATTCGAATACGTGATATCACATATTCGAATAGGAGATATCACATATTCGAATACGTGATATCTCAAAATGGTATTACAAAATAAAACGCCACCCAATATTTACTGTACAGACTGTGCAACGCAATACGTGTTGGTCTTGTTTACTCCAAATCTCGTCGATATCGTATTGCGTTTAATTCATTTTTGGAGATGTTTAACAGATAAAGTTGCGCTAATTAAATCTATTGTATAATGTTTACGTTATACCCGGTATAAAATCATTGTACAATGTTGTTGATCCTATGCCAAAACCAATTGAAAAAAAATATTGTCTTACATATGAATGACATGTTGTTTAATCCAATTCATTATTTGAATGAAATATTGATTAAATAAAATGAAAAATTGTATCCTTTTTCATATTTTGTTTTACAATGTATATATATATCAAAAGTAGATATGAAATTCAAACAGGAAAGTAGTTTTCACAGAACGATATCAACCCAAAATATGCATAAAAACAACAATTACAAGGATTAATAAAGGGGAAGTATGCAATACCACAAACACAAAAGGGCTGACAACTAGGGTACAGTCTTCGAAGAGTCAGTGGCAAAAATAAAATCTAGGGTTCTTGTGTACACAAAACCGTACTCTTACCATATTAGCATCCCAATTAAATAAACAGGCTAAATAAGTAAATCTCCGCAAGGCTATTCCCTCTAACAAACTAGGTAGCATTAATAGGCGATATAAAAAAACAAAAAGGTGATCAAGTATGTATTTATATATAAACACAAACGCCAAGAAAGCCATAACGTTAATACTTAATGACGTGCCAGAAGCCATAGATGCAAGATAATACACTATTAAGGGCACAACAAGACACAAATGAAGACATTAAAATTGAAACATTAAACGTAACCTTCCTTTTCAGGATAAAGGTAGACGTTATAATGTTCACAAATAGACGGGTCATCGCATAATCGAAGAGAAAAGTAACGTGGCGACCTGTAAATGGGTCAACTACTAATATGCAGTGCGTTGCAAAATGATAGGATCATAACTTCTTTTGATATTAAAGTTTAATCAAGATTGAATGAAGCTGCTCATGACCAATGACCTTATGAAGTTTGTTAATCGCGTCACTAAAGAATGTCGGTTGTGATTGTCCTCATCACAGAATAGTTCTTAAATTACTGTTATATTGTATGTAGATAAGAGTTACGATTAAAAATATTTGCAAATGTTTTTTGTGCAAATGTTTTTTGAAGTTCAAGTAAGATAAACATCACTGTTACTTTTAAGTTATCTGACACTTTTTGGAAACAAAAGTTTGAGACGTATTACGTTTAGTGTGATTCTAGTTTATGGATACAAAAACACGAAATAAAAAGAAATGGCGATTCCCCTATGTGGATATTCCCGTCGTTCTCGTTTATGGCTACAAATAAAGTAAACAAAGAGAATGGGGATTCCCCTATGTGAATTCATGTTAACTTATTTTATCATTATTGATTAGTAATAGTTTCAAAATATCCCCCAGTCGGTATGGGAATGCGGAGTAAAATTTGTCGACTGCTCGTTACATAGAACCTCACCATACGCCTCACCCGCCACCACTCAAAAAAACTTAGGTCGTAGGTGGTATCCCATGGCTGAGAGTGATAGAGACACGTTTACAGTTTACAGACAAAAAGCACCACTCTGACGATCTCAAAACAAAATCAAATATTTGTTCAATATATCAGCTAAATGCATTCCATATACCTCCTTGAATGCATCCAATACAGTTATCAGATGTCCGTATCTCTCGGGAGTTTGAGAAGATGATATAGTTGAAGAAAGTAAAGCTCAGCAAAGTTACTGCAGCACGAAGGATTTCGGTCTATAGAAACTCAAAAAAAAAATCAAACAAATACAATCCTTACGTTTTCCACCCCAGTTATGCTATGCTTATTGAGGATTGTATATTTCCAAGTTAAAGTGGATGTTTAAATTCCAAATCCTCTATAATGCTTTAGATGTCAGAGATTTTGGCCTCATGAAGACAAATGTACACAAGAAAAACATTGTAGCAACTTTTGCGATTTTTTTATATAAACACCGGTTAGAAAATTGCCCCAACCTTCCAAAATGTATTAATTGCGCGAAACGCTTAGCAAAATCGAAAGAGTGTTCAGACATATTTTAATTAAAATACACTAACAAAATTGGATTTCATGATGCCAGAACATTAGTTGAAGACAAAAACAAAATTGCATAGACTACTAATAAATATGAAACCAGTATTAAGTCACAATCTCAGAATATGTAACGATGCTAGTACACAATATGAACACATTACAACATCCACAAAAATGATAACTCTTTCACAAAGTTTCGCATTCATATGTTATACATTCTACTCAAAATACTACAGTGCCTAGCAAGAAACTGGCGGACTATAGGACCACCTAACACGGCTAGCGCTGATAATATCAAGATTTCGCCAATCTCACGTAAGATAATGTCCCCTTGTGTTAGGGAAGCGGCTGAAGGAGACTGATGACCCAATTCGGCTACTTAAGCAGATCTGATGAAGACCGATGATTCACCCGATCTGCAACTCCCTGGAACTACAGTGTCTAAGGGCTAGTTGATACCGGTACTTCCATGGTAGAAAGTCGTAAGTCAAAGAAAATCATCCAATGGAACTGCCGAGGTTTATAACCAATTGTGATGAAATTAGCTGACTTTTAAATAATGAATGAATGGTGTTTTACGACACGTCGACACATAAATAGGTCATATTGCGCGCAAAAACTGATGAAAGATGAAGAAATTGAGTAGTAATTTAAAATTAATGTAAATATATAAAGATAAAACTATTCACAAATAAGGAATGATATGGTAGTAATATAAACAAACTATATATGTAAATCAACAAATGCGCGTCAACGGGTATATAAATAGGTAAATATATATAAGAACATATTTGATTTATATAGTCTGATTTCTTTCAGGAAATCTAAAACAAGACTAAAATCTATAGTTTCAAATAAATCATAGTATAAACATTGTAGTACCTTTGACGCATAGGATCAAAGTCTACACATTCCAACAAGATGTGTTTGACCGTTAACGGTGCAAAGCAGGGTATACATTCTGGTAATTGCTCACGTTGTAATAAATATGAGTATAACGTGTATGACCTATCCTACACCGGGCTAGGACATCTTGCTCTCGACGAATGGGTCTACTAAAAGAACGCCATTCTCCGAGTAACGGTTAATTGAATGGAGTTTATTGTTAACTGCCTTCGGTTTTCGATCAAAAAGAGGTTCATAACTAGGATTAAAAACATTATCGAAAGTTGATGTTTGTCCATGATCATTCTTGGCGTGCCCTTAATGGTTTATTCTCTTACTGCTCTGGCTTCTGCCAAGTCATTGAGTACCTACATTGTGGCTTTTTAGGCTATTGTTTTTTTGTATTATTTTTACACGAGCATATTTGTGTTTTACTTATATTGCTTATTGATGCTGCCTTGTTGGTTAGAGATTAGAACATGGCGGGGATTTCTTTATTTACACTGTCCTGTTTTAATGGGATGACAGTAGGGTAAGTGTGAGGTTTGGTGCACCCTAGAACCGGTTTAAACCCCCAGTGGTCTACTTTGCCACTGACCGTTCCAAGGCGGTAGCCCTATTGTCAACCCTTTTGTGTTTGTGATGTCGTTTGCATTTATTATTGCTTTTTCCTTCTTGTTTGTCTGTTTGCGTGTTTGTTTCTGTGTTTTGTGGTTGACTGTTCTCTTTGAATGCTACTTTCCCTGTCCGATCTTTTTATATTTCTGTCTATCATCTAAGAAATTCTCTATAAAAATTGGTAATCGGCCTCTAAGACCAAAGTCATAAAGATCTTTCATGATACCGTACTTCCATGCAGTATCATAAGCTTTCTCCAAGTCAAACAATACAGCGACTAGATGTTCTTTCTTTACGAAAGCTTCCCTAATAAATGATTCAAATCGAATGCTCTTTATAATTACATTTACCACCAAGTTCATCACTAGACGCTGAAGATATGTCTCAACTAGGTGATTTTAATGTACACAACTACATCTGGCCTGGAATTCACCAACCATTCTTTAAACTATTATTAGACGAGCTCAAGTAATGAAAATTCGTTCACAAATATTTCCATGACTTTCAAAGATAAACAATCTTAAGAAGTTGCTATTTATTAGTATGTATCAGATTTATACATACAAGCTTGTTATGAACGTTTAATCTGTAAACTTATAGAAATATTTGTGATTGAAATTTGCAGACTTGAGATTAAATCTAAGTATAGTCTCAAGAATAGTTGGTGACTTCAAGGCCTGGGGTTGTTGAGATATAAACGATAAAGGTAAAAAAAAAATGAAGATTAATGATAACAAACCATATATTTACATCCAGCTTCAGCCTCTCATTCTTTCATTAATTTAACATATGTGATCCATCAATTTTGATGGATTTTCAGGGAGTTTTCGTGACGACCCATGTGGAGGTGACCATTTTCCAATATTTCTTGAAAACATCGGAAACAGATAAACGTTAAAGCCTTCCGTTTTCGAGGATGTTGAAGACGCAACTGCCCTTTTTGCTACAGTACTTATATATACGTAGATATACTTGATCAGACTATTCCAAAACCTTCGGCAAATCAAAAAAGCCCACGTATCCCATGCACAAAAACAGTCAAGATCGTAAAACTGCATTAAATAATTTTAACTTGCGGCCAACTCATAATAAGTTAGATAACTTTCGAGCTTTTCGCGTGAAAGCACGTCTTACAATAAAGGATAATAAGAGGAAATCCTGGAGATCCTTTGTCTCTTGGCTGAACTCTTTCTCATCTTTTAAGAGGAATAAGTGGTAAAGGTATTTCTAGTTTTGTAAACCATCTTAAAACTGTTAATGGAGCGGCTATCTCCGCCAAAGATATCGTAAACACTTTTGCAGACACTTTTTCAAAATATTTTCCTTCTGAAAATGGTCAACCAAATATCCTTAACGCTTAGAAACAGAAGGAACAGACGAAACTCAGTTTGAAGTCGAAAACAAATATAGAAATACAATAAACAGTTCACTCTCTCCGAAATAAAAATAATAATATCATGCTACTTCAGCTGGTGCTGGTGGTATCCACAGTCAATAATTACAACATTTACCTAAAGCAGACCTTTCTACCCTTGGCGGGAAGCAATAATTAGTCAAGTTGCCAAACCTGAAAATGATCACTGATAAGGACCCAATACATCATCGCCTTAGTGTTTTAGCGAGTTGTATATGCACAGCCATGGAACGAATGATTAATGAGAGACTCGCTTGTTCCTGGAGTCCAGCAGATTGATAACAACGTATCAAAGTGGATTCCGGCGCCAACGAGGCACGACAATCTCAATTTATTAGGAAGCCTTCTTGAAGAAGGAACATATAGTCGTTGTTATTATATTGTATGACTTGGAGAAAGCTTGTGATACTGCGTAGAAGTACACCCAATAAGCTATTCATTAACAGGAAACGGGTACGCCACAGTGCAGTATTCTCTCTGTAACACTTTTAATATAAAAATTAACAGTATAGTTAAATGCAGTGCTCCTGGTGTGGATTTTTCTCTATATGTTGACGACTTTGTTATATGTTATCGTTCAAAACCTTACACTGGATGATTCACCAATACCAGGAGTGGATGGGATAAAACGTTAAATACTTTAATACTTGAAAGATAAATGCCTTAAAGTTCTTAATTTTCATAAAGTTGTTGCTAATTTTAATTGCGAAACTGATCTAAAAGTCCTTTAACAACTCTATATATCACTTATTAGATTCAAGCTGGACAACGTTTCCATAGTATAGGGATCGGCTCGCTTGCAGATGCTCGATCCTGTACATAACCAGGGATTACCTTGTGTGCATTTCGTACGTCACCAGCCGAAAGTCTATATGCTGTGTCTTTCAAAGAAAAGTTAATGAAATTAAATCAAAATTCAGTAATTTAAAATACATATATACAGATGATATCTAAAGAAATATAAAAAGATCGGACAGGGAAAGTAGCATTCAAGGAGGACAGTCAACCACAAAACACAGAAACAAACATGGAAACAGACAAACAAGAAGGCAAAAGTAATATTAAAAGTAAACGACATCACAAACACAAAAGGGTTGACAATAGGGCTAAACGTTGTTTCAGATTTAGAAGAATGAACGAGCGATATATACCGGTTTAATTGCTATCATGACCTCACATTTACAAGGAAGTAAACATAAAAATTACAACATAACTTAATTACCTAGAAGAATATAATAATATGTCGCTAAAACTTTGACAGGAATTAATAAAACTGAACGAGAGCCAGTTGAATTCAATTGGGCTTTACGGTGCATTATTACATACCTTACTATAAATAGTAACACATTTTATAAGACAAACAATGATTATCAGTCCTTTTTCAAAATCCATAATCGGCACACTATGCCATTATGGATTATGGAAAATCGCACAATGTCAGTAGCAACAGACTGTCCGCAAGCGAAGACGTCAACGTCATCAAGCATTACAAAAACATCATATAGGAGCGCTATGGCTGAGGAGCGGACATTGAAAAATCAACTGCAATTTTCACACCCAGTTGCTTTAAGATATTCATTTGACTTGAAATGTATTCGGTAAGTTATAATCGTTACACAGTGTGTTAGTGACCTTATATGGTATATACTTAAGAAATAGGACATCGTTTACGGTGAATTAGCGTGTATTATATCACGGTTTCGAGTTCAATTGTAAACAATAATTTCACGAGACCGAAGGCCGAAGGGCGAGTGAAATTATTGTTTACAATTGAACGACAAACCGTGATATATTACAAGATAATTCACCGTAAACGATGTTCTATTTCTATTCTAATTCCCCTAAAATGTGAAAATAACGCACACATCTGAAGTCTTTCGCATTGCTTTGCTTACTCTCCAAATGTTGCAAACGTTACAGTGGTATCTTTCGCATTGCCATGCTTATTCTCCTAACGTTGCAAACGTTACAGTGATACATCGTTCAATATAACGAGATATTTTAAACTAGGCTATATAGTGCGGGTATATTAGAATGTGTCATAATCTCCATACGGGAAACGCCCAACATGGAATTCTTCCTGACTATTACTCTTTTCACTTTTATGATATTTATGATATATTTTACTGGTCTTATTCAGGACAAGTGGGAACGCCTGGAACAAACGCTGGTTCTGTACGGTTCTGTACGGAGCCGTCCGGTTTGCTTGATGGGTACGCTTGGAGCAAATACTGGCTCAGTATGATGTCCGCCGGTTGCATGATGGTTACATCTAGAGCAAGTTAGACGGAATGATTATAGCTTAATTGAACGGAAAAGAACATTAATTTATGTATATCTTTCTGCAGTAGAGGGCATTGTAAGTCAATCACGTATTTGATTATACAAGAAGAAACTGATGCAAAGCATCAGGGTGGCGCATAATGTTTTCAAGAAATAAACATGTTATTTATTTGCAAATTTTTATGATATAAAAACAAAAACGTAGATATATTTTAAAAAGTATAACTAGTTATATGGCAACAGTAAGCAAAAGTAACTCGAGAAAAAAGGCACATACTTAAGATATCAAAACATATTTAAGTGTTTGCATCAGTTGCTGATAATATATATTTCTAGAATGTTATGAAGAGTTTTAGAATATTGAGGTAGTTTGAATTAAGTAAAAAAATATATCAAAAAAGAAGCTGATATGATCAGTGAAATGTGTGCTATGACAAATGGCTGGGGTAGGTGGACATGTATTCGGAAGAGATAAGATATCATACAGTTTGTTTTTTTTTGTGTTTTTTTTAATGTCTGACACTGGTTTTTGTCATAGGTGTGTGCCACGTAGGGCTGATCATGAGATTTTCCTGGAGCCATTCTTTAACTGTTGATGTTTTTTTTGCTCCTGGAAACGTGTACGAATTGTGAAAGACGTCACAAAGGTCACACTTGAAATGTAACATTCACAGAACGCAGAACAATAGCACGTAAAGCACGTGAAGCTGTTATTAAACTGTTTATACATTCATACACTCTTCTCTGCGAACAGAGAAAGTCGAACGGTATAGACGCAGTCAACAAGACGTAAATAAATATAAAAAGATCGGACAGGGAAAGTAGCATTCAAAAAGGACAGTCAACCACAAAACACAGAAACAAACACGCAAACATACAAACAAGAAGGCGAAACCAATAATAAATGCAAACGACATCACAAACACAAAAGGGTTGACAATAGGGCTACCGCCTTGGAACGGTCAGTGGCAAAGTTGGCCACTGGGGGGTGGTTTAAACCGGTTCTAGGGTGCACCTAACCTCACACTTACCCTACTGTCATCCCTTTAAAACAGGACAGTGTAAATAAAGAAATCCCCGCCATGATCTAATCTCTAACCAGCAAGGCAGCATCAATAGGCAATATCAGTAAAACACAAATATGCTCATTGTAAATATAATACAAAAAAACAATAGCCTAGAAAGCCACAATGAAGGTACTCAATGACTTGGCAGAAGCCAGAGCAGTAAGAGAATAAACGATTTAGGGCACGACAAGAAAGATCATGGACGAACCTCAAACGCCACCGTCCCAATGGGCTTTAGGTAGGCGTCATCATAGGGTCCACAGCCTGTCCGGTCATCGTACAATTAAAGAGGAAAGCATAGTGACGAACTGTAAAAGGGCCCACCACCAAGCATGCAGTACGTTGCAAAATGATAGGGTCATAACCTCTTTTGATAAACTTTTAAACAAGTTTAACAAAGATAGTATGAAAGTGATCATGACCAAGAACATAATAACTCCGGAACCATCATCATCATCAAAGTAGTATGTTATAGGTAAAACTATGAAATTTCCAAGACTGTCTGGGAACTAATACGTGCCCATTGTTTTACTCATAAATATTCCATTTAACAGCGAAACGAATCGTAGCGTTCAACGTTTCTAATATTTCCAAACTTCGTATATTAAGCATTATTAATTGTATAGGTTTATAGCTTTTGTTGAAATTCCATTTTCGTTTGAAAAACATTTAAAATATTTAAATGTCAATTAGGTTTCAATTTTGTCAATCGTTACTATTATGTTTTATTAATATGCAAATTTCCTGTACCAAAATCGATTCAAGTATCTAGATCTATCGTGTTAATGCTTGCATTCGCATTCAGCTGTGCAGGTTCTTATTTATCATCCATTTGCATTTAATTCTCTAGAGATATCAAGAAAATCTAAGATGTATGACTTTAGTACGTTGAACTTATAAAATCTGCTTGTCACATACTTTTGCATTTTTGGACCGTGCCTTCGCACAAAAAAAATCTATTAGAAACCAAAGAGCACCAGCTTACAGCGCTTGCAAGACTGTAAATGGGCAAAAGATCCGTATATTGAAGGCTTTTGATCCTGTACAAATTATTGCGCATATGTCTTATAAAGTAAACAAGCGTCAACATGAGGTGGGGGAGTAAAAGCCGTACCGTACCATACCGTACATTCCGAAATATAACGAAAACAGCAGGTGCGTATTACGGAAAATACCCAAAGTAACAATTAATAGTTTATTAACGAATCTAATAGAAATTATCGGTATATTATCAGTGTATGAAGTATGTATGTAACGACAAACGATAATGTTTATTAATTTATTTATATCATATATTAGAACAATTAGCATGCAAACATGAAATATACACATATCAGATGTAATTGGATACTAAATAGTATCCGTGCCGTACTGTATATCATTTGTGTAACAGTTATCACAAATAAAGATGTAATGTAATCTGCATTGTTAAATAAATATCCAAAATTGGGTCAATAACATGACCAATAAATTAATGACGCTAAATAACGTAACAATTTAAATTGGTAATTTAAAGGTGTGACAAACTCTTAAGCAGATTGCAAGTGGCATTCACAAATCTCAACACAGCAGAATACTTGACTAATACATGACTAATCAGCAATATTTATACCAATAATAAAGATTATCCTTGGCAAACACTTGTTAATCTATGGTCACCTTGTCTGCAAAATATTGATTTTGATGTAATTAAGCTTGTTTTTAATAATTACATGCATTACATGCACATTTGAAGAGAAAATAATTCGATTACCATGATATTAAATTCAAACTTTTTTATCACATTACATCATGGTAACTATCAAAACCCGTGCATAAATTCACAAGAAGAAGTGATTATATTTACTAAGTACCAATTATTTTCATCAATTCAATTCAATGCAATTCAATATTTTATCTGGAGTAACATTTACACGTTTATTGCCTAAACAAGGCGGTATACAATACACCATATTTCAGAGAAGAGTACAAGTATAAACAAACATACTTCATTTAGAGAATGAATGCATATATTACAGTGGAATAATTGTAATTATTACGTTCTATCAATGGCGGTTATCACATCTTATTACCATTATCAATATTGCGTTTAAAAAGCATTTATATTTAAGGAATTTAGAACAATACTACCGTTACATCAGACTACGTGTATTTATTATTATTATTATTATTATTATTATTTTATACTTTTCCTAATTCAGTGGAATTTGTTTTGTTTTAGCCATATTGCCGCCGAAAACTCAGAAAGCCTGTTTTTCAGACATTCAATGGGCAATAACTCTGTCATGTATGATTGAATCTGCTTTTCGAAAGGAACCGAGATATCATGTATACGTATGTTATGACCAACTTTCTCTGATCTCTTCGTTTTATAATTATTCCCCTTTGGCACTTATAACATTTAAACATTTTTACATAACTTCACGTTTTGTCCCCCACCGATTAGGCGGTGGGATATAGAATTTCCATTGTCCTCCTGTCCTTCCATCCGGTCCCATAACTTTCTTAACACGTCATCCGATTTCAATAATATTTTGCACAAATGTTCACCACCTTTGTACTCAAACCAGTGTTTTTCGGAATTTGATCTTGATATATACTTTCTGAGTTGCACCGTCCATCAGCACTTTTAGTGCTTTGATGTTGTCAACGGGGATCAAATAAATACCATAATAATAGTCGTCAATAATGTACGCATAGTCATACTGAAAGGCAACCCCATCTGCCCAAGCTCATAAGTTCTCAAGATGCTTTATATACTGAACAAAAACAGTTTAGCATGACTTTGTAGGGACACAGATTAAACATATGAATTGATATAATTGTTTGAAGATATTAAAAATGATAGGTAAGGATGTGATTTTCATATATATATTGTTATTTTTTATTATTTTCTAAGCGGCGTATCACAATAACCTCCGATATATTAAACAAACTTATTTCATTAAACAAACGTATTGCTTTAAACCAATTTTATGTTTGACATTGACACGAATTGCCTATTCTGTCACACGAATTGCCTATTCTGTCAATGTTTAAACATAGCTGAAACGTGTTCACAAACGATTGTTATTTTAAAACAACAACATTCCATATTTCGTAATTTTAAAATTACCCACCTCCAATTGAAATGAGAACAATTTTTGATAACCATGATAATCTTTAACAATATATTCCCATCATATTTGCCTAAGTTTTTTTATCATCGACTTTGTTTACAAATGAGTTTGCAGCAATATTTTGGTCATTTACCCTAACCTCATCGGGTTTATATTGCGCCCTATACATATCTAGTGGGCGGGATTTGACGAGCATCCATCGTTTCAAGCCCAAAAACCAAGTTTTGATCTCGCAGAATAGAAACCCGCTAAATATATTTTAATTCGTATCCGTCATGCATTTTATGCATATAAACACTTTCCAACATGCTGTATATCTACGTCAATCTCGCAACGAACCATTAACATAAACTTCGTATTGCCTTTAAAGAAACTTACCCGCCAAATAACGACAAACTTAACCGTTTATTAAAACTCTATCCAGATGTTCAGGTCAAATAATAATGGATAAGTGCAGATCAAAAGTATAGGCTAAGGTTCTTAAAATAAACGTAAAATGAATTATGATATGGTAACTCTTAATTTGACCTTGCAGTTTCGGGGTTTGGCCTGGCTGGTCAAATAATAATGGATAAGTGCTGATCAAAATTATAGGCTAAGGTTCTTAAAATAAGCGTAAAATGAATTATGATATGCTAACTCTTAACTTGACCTTGCAGTTTCGGGGTTTGGCCTGGCTGGTAAAAGCCGTTTATATTGTTTCTATAGATTTTGAATTTTGAAAATGAAGTTATATATATAAATATATATATACCTATGGACTAGTCATTACGGAGACCGAATATATTTTATTTACTTTATTAAGGGGACCGCTGGATTAGGGTGACATTTTTTGGTCTCCGTAATATTTCCAATGGGGATTTCACCAAGGTAATGTTTTACGTTGGAATTATGTTCTTTACATAAAGAACCATGTTTTATTTGAAAATGATTTTTTTTTAAATTTTATATAGAAATGGAAAAAAATTCTGTTTTATTAAAAGCTTGTATATATTTTCAGGTACATAAACAGCCATTAAGCAGATCGCATGTGTCGGGCCAAAACCATATTAAAATGATATATATGGCAGATGTTAAAATTTAGTAACGATATTTGACCAGTGTTAAATGATTATATTACTGTTAAAACTCATTTTACTATAATTAAAAAAATATATATTTTCAAATGTCCGTGTTTGATATTTGCCCCAATTAAGATGAAGATTCGATAGAGGGCGTTGTTGACGGTTAAAAACATGGCGGCCATGTCGTACGGTAAAATAATGGTAGGTCAATTGTTTTAAGTGTGATTGTAAATGACAGAAGTGTTTCTAAATGAATACGTAGAAGAACATCGGAAAACATATATGTTATAAGTAAACAGTATAACAACTGAAGAATACAGTTTAAACCTCAAAAGCACGCATGATTACTCCACCCACACACTCGTGACTCTGAAACATTAACCTTGAAGATTACATTGATGGCAAATTCAGTTTCCTTTCGTCATCGATTTTATAATGATTAGGATGCATTCATGCAGGCATCTTTTTATTATTTAAACATCATTTTGAAACATAGGTCTATTAGTATTAGCGAATTCGGTCTGGAATCTCGGCGCGCACCTGCTGGTGATAAACGTTCACAAGTTTCCGCTATCATGTAGCAATGCAAAGGCATTTTTCAAATTAGAATATATTTGGAAACTGATTAGTATTTCTAAATAGTATCATCAAAATAGTCCATTGTGGCGGAAAAAATAAGTTTATGAACCACCCCACATACCAAAATAAATTGTCTGTCTAACAATTGCCAAATGAATAAGCCTTTTTTTCAATTGTTCTGAAGAAAAAAAAAACCTAGCTGATAAATATTGTTTTTCCCTTGAAAAAAAGTCATACAGATGTTTATTTACAAAGTAATGTGTCAAATGAATGTTTCTTTCCCTTTTCCTTTGAATTAGTTGCTACTATTTTCACAATTTGGTGTTAAACCTGTCATTTTTGCTATGTAAACAAATGAGTATTCGCGTTAGATGGCCTACATGACTTATCGTGACAATGTGAACAATTCTGAAAACAAAGTAAATTAGCCTAAAAGAGCCAAAAGTTCTCTTGATGAATGATAACATGTGTATAAATATTTGGTGTTATTTCAGTGAATTATTAGTCGGAACAAGTTTCTAGTTCAAAATAAGACTCGAAAAAGACGAGCTTGTTTGTAGTACCGCGCATGCGCATTACCGCCACATGACAATAGTTGTCGTTTCTGAATGTTAGCAGGTGTTGAAAAATGCGCAAATACATCATGAGTACGTCATTTTTGTGAGATTAAATATAAAACAAATTGAAGACTAAATATTGAAGTACTTTATTTGTACATGTACATAAATTAGAGAGTAATCATCCGATTTAATACTGAACTTCCGAAGACCGCACTTTGCTTCCATTTGTTTTTCATCTACCAATAAATAATAAAGGCCACGAGGTCAATTACGTAATTTATGCAGTGTTTCTTTTCTATATTCAACATAAAAAGTTCCACTTGTTAGTGTCTTAGCACTTAAAAGGTGCGTAATTTGACGTACCCAACTTCCTAAATTCTAAATATAGCTGACGCGGCGCCACCTATCGGGTTTTGCATTGCTATTTACATTGGTTACGCCAATTACGTCATTCCAGCGCTCTGTAAAACATAAATAAATTATTTAAATTTAAAACATGCTTTCCAACAATTTGTAACTCGTGGAATGTTACAAATTAGTACTTTTTTTTTTTTAAGAACGAGGGCTCAAAACATGGGGGTGGGGTGGATCAACTTTCTGGGGGTAGGTGTATCAGGTTTGTGAAATAGGTACGGTTTATGGGGCTGGAAGTATATAAACAGGCTTTTACCTAAACCAATGTGATATTTCAGAAAATAAACACAGTAAGGCCTAAAAGAAAACAATGTTTCCTGTTACATGCCCAAAACAACGGGGCAGATTAGTAGGTCGGATTTTTTTTTGGGGTGGGGATGGGGTAAGAACTCAGTACCAGTTTGTTTCAAATTATATGTAACAGCACTATCGGATTTAAAGACGTTACGATGACTGATGCATAAAACACAGACCTAATAACAACAAATTTGGGCACTACGAAAATTATCTAAATTTCACGTGGCACAGTGCGAACATTTCACAAAATATTTCCCAACTTTAAACACACATATCATGAAGAGTTTTATAGATACAAGTTTCATTCATGCCAAAATCGCATCACAAATTTAATTTTCTTTCCAGTGATAGTATTTTGCTTTCTCTTACATTTAGAGCAAAAAAGGAATTCTAAACTTTGACTATGTCAAAACTTTGATTTTGAAGAGAAAAGTGAACTTAACTTTAAACATCTTTTTATACAATTTCTTATTTTGAAAATAAACAAATTATTATAATCCCATTTTGCTATTCACTATGAATCTTTTGAATTTATTGTCATCAAAATCAGTGAATAATTGAAAGAGAAGATAGAAGGAAAAATTAAGGTGACACATAATATTTTTGGTTACTTCATTCAGGTTACGATAGGAAAAAAGGGTATGATAAAGGAAGTTTCCTATCTGTTTATTAATATGTCTGTGCATAAAACAAATATATTGTTTGTGTTGTGTTTCTTTGGTACACAGAGAGAGCTTCAGATACGGGTACTCTGTAGTCATAAAATATTAGGGATTCCGGGAAAACTCCCAAATTTCTACCCCAAATCGTCTTATGTGTATCTGACGAGTGCATTGCGGACAGTAGCTTATGTAAACAACACGCGATATTCGCAATAGGTCGATATCTCAGTTTTGAGTGGAAGTTTAAAAATAGAGGTATCACATGATATGTATTCCGGGAAAACCGGGAGTATATTTTCATCCATTGAAATCTTCCGAATCGTAGAACATCCATCATCTATCTTAGTTTTAAAATAATATTTAACCTTCGAAATTTCAAACTAACATAATATTTGTAAGATTCAAGCTTATGGCTAAGCGAAATATGCTTTGAAAAAAAAATGATGATATTATTGAATGCAAATGGCAGACATTTTGTGTAATCCGCGAATGTGGGTCGCAGGTAAAACGCGTATATAACACATTATTATAAAATCAAAAAATTAAAGAAATTCTATTGGATCAAGGCTGGTCACATGATTCCTGCTAAAAAGACTTATTGACCAGAGAAATGTATATTGACTTTTCATATTGACTCAAAGGCGTGGCTAAAATAAGAATAGGTACGAATGTACAATAGAATGACGTCATCGGGATCAACAAAATAATGGCAACATTTACGGCGGTAAATTTCTTTAATTTTTTGATTTTATAATAAAACTATTGTTGCCTTTTGAATTTGGTCTATACATGGTTTTATCGACCCGAGAAAACCATGGTTTTATCGACCCGAGAAAACCATGTATCGACCTCATCAAAAGGCAATTATTGTATAATATTCAATCAATTTTGAATTTATTTCTTCACAACAAGTAAATTGAAACATTTATCTTGAGATTTATATACGTTTTTGACTTCGTATGCTTGATTCTGATGAGAAAAGCGAACTTCAAATCGACAACTTTCAATGACAAAAAGACGTATGCATTGAAAATCGAAAACGGAAACGGTCATTGCTAAGCGTCTCACACCACAATTAATTTTCCATAGGGTCCCATTGTAATGTTTTTGTTCGTGGCATAGAGATAAAACAAATTTTGCAACATGTATTTATGCTTAAATTCTTCATTGATCCAATATCTTCAATTTAAAACACATTTAACAAATATTTACCAGATTGAACTTTTTTTAATTTAATGTTGGCGTGACACCTATCAAAATTTAGACAAAAATACAACCCCGTGCTGATTAGACCCATGATGTGTAAAATGAGGCAGAATAAGACAGAAATCTTATATCAGCATGCATTTTTCTGTGATCTCTTCCTAAAATGCTGTAGATTTAGAACCTGGTAAAGACAAATCAATGTATCCTGTAAAATGTAGAAAAGCGAACTTGTTTTTTTATCTACCTCCTTCATCTGTAGGGCACGAGTATTCAAGGGAGATAATAGTGGTGCGAGTCCTAAGCGACGGGACTGGTATAATAATTTGCGTCGTCATCGTCGCAATATTTTTACCGCTATAAAAAAAATACCTTTATAAAAAAAACGATCGGGTCGGTCGGTCGGGTAACAGGAAACAACCCTTTTTTTCGGATCGGTCGGTCGGGTAACAGGAAACAACCCTTTTTTTAGGCCTAAAGATATGCAATGCTACAAGATTTTTTTTTATTACAGGGATGCTCGAAATTCACATATTTGTTATAAATCCAGTCATTAAATTAGGTAAACATCTTACTGTGTTCATTCACAAAGGTTCTAAACATAAAGCATTGAGTATACTTTGACAATTTTAAAGTTGTGAAACTGTCAGGGGTCTGGAAATATTTTGAAAATCCACTTGCCCAGTGCAAGTAGATTTTCAAAATCCACTTGCCTTATTGCCCCAATTGCCCCACTTTCAAAAGTCACTTGCCCCAAGTTGAATACTTTTCTATAATTACTTTTTCTTAAATGTCATAATTTCTTAGATTATTTCAATGTAAAATTAATGCCTTAAGTTAGGAAGGATCACATCTATAGGTTGTTACCAGTATGCATATATATCAGTGTTTTCCTCCACCGGTGGGAGATGGAGTGTCGGCAGGGATACCCCACGATAAGACATCACTGATGAAAATGGGGTAGGGAATTAGATAAACCTGGTACCAATACGGTAATATTAGATATTGGTAGACCCGATGGAATTAACACGTACATGATGCTCCTAGTGCAGTCATTACAAAAGGACAGGCAGATTGAAAAAAAAAGATGCATTAGGTCGAACAATACTTTTTTCTACTTTTGCTTTTGTTATCTAGACTACACCAGATTAAAAAAAACCAGATGCATTAGGTGAAACAGAAGTTTTTTCCTACTTCCACTTTCATTATAGACTTCATGTAGATAAATCAACAAGCTCATTTTTCTGTGTTGGAAATTATTAGCACGGTTTATGCCTATAAATCTGACTGGTATGTATAGTTGTTTTTCTGTTAATATACCTTTCTGAGATAAAAATTCTTCGAATAATTATCGAAATTAGCCAATCCTAAGGTCGAAGCAGATCTGTTTCAAAACAAAAACATGCCATTCCGTCATTTATCTCGGATTTATTAAAAACAAACATTGCATTTTGAAATAAAAACAAGAGGCCCAAAAGGGCCTGTGGACGCTCTACTGGCTCAAGATAAAGTTTATGTATAAGGGGCCATAAGACTTTCAAAAATCATTCAACCAGAACATGGCAATGACAGGTGCAACTAGGCTTAGTACATTTTCGCCAAGATTCGCTGAAATCTGCCAAAGAGTTCAGAAGAGACTAATCTGGACAAAGTTTGTGTATTAAAACATTTAAAGGGTCACAACTCTGCCAAAAATCATTCAACCAAAATATGGCGATGATATGCACAACTTAAGGCTTGATACTGATCATCCTTGTCAAGTTTCGTCTATATCCAGCCAGGGGTTCAGGAGAACTAGCCCGGGAAAAAATTGTGGAATCAAATCCTTTAAAGGGCCATAACTCTGCCAAATATTTGTATACCGGAACGTAACAATGACATGCACAACTAGGCTTGGTGCTGATCATCCCTGCAAAGTTTCATTGAAATCTGGCGAGGGGTTCAGGAGAAGTAGATCAGAAAAAGTTTGTGTATTAAAACCTTTAAAGGGCCATAATTCTGCCAAAAAAATCATTTAACCGGAATACGCCAATGATTTGCACAACTAGTCATGGAATTGATCATCTCTAAAAAGCTTAGTTTAAATCTGGCCAGAGGTTCAGGAGAACTAGTCAGAACAAAGATTGTGTATTAAAACCTTTAAAGGGCCCTAACTCCGCCAAAATCATTCAACCGGAACACGGCGATGATGTGCACAACTAGATATAGAATCGATCATCCCTAAAAAGTTTCGTTTAATCCGGCCAGGGGTTCAGGGGAACTAGTCAGAACAAAGTTTGTGTATTAAAACCTTTAAAGGGCTATAACTCTGCCAAAATCATTCAACTGGAACACGGTGACTATGTACATCTAGGCTTGGTACTGATCATCCCTGCAAAGTTTCAATGAAATCCGGCCAAATGAAGGCCCCTTTCGTCTTAATGAGGCCAAGATATAGCATATTTCAGAAAATCAAGGGCCATGACTCCGATGTAAATGGTCCAATCTGGATGGTTTTCGAACTCGTCCAAGCTTTCATTGATATTAACAGTCTGGTAAAGTTTCTTAAAGATCGGATGAAAGATATAGGATTTTTAAACTAAATTAAGGGCCATAACTCAACTGTTACTGGTCCGATCTGGCTGTTTTTGCCGAACTTGACCGAGCTTTCATTAATATGAACAATCTCGTAAAGTTTCATAAAGATTACATGAAAAATGAAGGCCCTATCATCTTAACGAGGCAAAATATAGCATTTTTAACTAAATCAAGGGCCATAACTCATCTGTTACTGGTCCGATCTGATCTGGCCGGTTTTCGAAATTGTCTGAGCTGTCATTGATATAAACAATCAGGTAAAGTTTTGTAAAGATCAGATGAAAGATGAAGGCTCTATCAAATTCACGAGGCAAAATATAGCATTTTTTACTAAATCAAGGGCCATAACTCCGCTGTTACTGGTCCAATCTGGCTGGTCTTCGAAATTATCCAAGCTTTTATTTATATAAATAATCTGGTAAAGTTTGGTAAAGATCGAATGAAAGATAAAGGCCCTATGTTCGTAAAAAGTCAAAATATAGCATTTTTAACTAAATCAAGGGCCATAACTCCGTTGTTAATGGTCCGATCTAGCTGGTCGTCAAACTTGTCCGAGCTTTCATTTATAAAAAAACAATCTGGTAAAGTTTGGTAAAGATTGGATGAAAGATGAAGGCCCTATTGTCTTAATGAGGCAACATATAGCATTTTTAACTAAATCAAGCGCAATAACTCCGTTGTTAATAGTTTGATCTAGCTGGTTTTCGAACTTGTCCGAGATTTTATTGATATTAACTATCTGTGCAAGTTTGATAAAGATCAAATTATAAATGAAGGTGCTAGAGTGTTAACAAGGCTTAATATGGCATTTTTCAGCAAAACAAGGGCCATAACTCCGGTGAAATTATTTCGATCTTGCCGGTTTTCAAACTTGTCCGAGCTTTCATTGATATAAAAACACTGGCAAAGTTAAGTAAAGGTCCGATTAATACTGAAGGCCCTAGAGTGTTCACAAGGCAGAAAATAGCATTTTTCAGAAAAAAACAAGGGCCATAACTCCGGTGTTACTGATCCGATTTAGCTGGTTTTCGAACTTGTCCAAGCTGTCATTAGTATTAACAATATATGCAAGTTTGGTAACGATCAAATAATAAATGAAGGTGTTAGAGTGTTCACAAGGCAGAAAATAGCATTTTTCAGAAAAAACAAGGGCCATAACTCCATTGTTACTTATTCGATTTAGCTGGTTTTCAAACTTTCTGAGCTTTCATTGATATTAACAATCTGTGAAGTTTGGTAAAGATCAAATAATAAATGAATGTGCTAGAGTGTTCACAAGGCAGAAAATGGCATTTTTCAGAAAAAACAAGGACCATAACTCTGGTGTTACTGACCCAATTTAGCTGATTTTCGAACTTGTCCAAGCTGTCATTAGTATTAACAATATATGCAAGTTTGGTAACAATCAAATAATAAATGAAGGTGTTAGAGTGTTCACAAGGCAGAAAATAGCATTTTTCAGAAAAATCAAGGGCCATAACTCCATTGTTACTTATCCGATTTAGCTGGTTTTCAAACTTTCTGAGCTTTCATTGATATTAACAATCTGTGCAAGTTTGGTAAAGATCAAATAATAAATGAAAGTGCTAGAGTGTTCACAAGGCTTAATATGGCATTTTTCAGCAAAACAAGGGCCATAACTCCGGTGAAATTTATCTGATCTGCCTGGTTTTCGAACTTGTCCGAGCTTTTATTGATATAAAGACACTAGCAAAGTTTCGTAAAGATTCAATTAATAATAAAGGCCCTAGAGTGTTCACAAGGCAAAAGTTAACAGACGGACGACGGACGGACGACGGACGACGGACAACTCGCCATTCCATAAGCTCTGCTGGCCTTCGGCCAGTAGAGCTAACAAATGCACATCTATTCATTAGGCCATAAACAACAAAACTGCATTTCAGGTGGCCCGATTCTATTTTTAAGGGGCCGACCCTAAAACTTTTTATGATTTTTTTTTTAATTTGTCACACTATATCTCACAGAGAAACTTTCAGTTTGTATGGGGTTTATGAGATAAATACAAACAAAACAAGAAATTGCAGCACAGCTGCTGGAAAAAATGTTGGACAATTCTGATCATATCATATTTTGTAGAAGGAGTTTGAAACAAAATCTGTTTGTGTTTTTTTTAGATATTAATTTACAGAATAAACTTACTGCCTGTTGAACTGGTGCTTTGAACTAGTCCGCTGTCCACCCGCTGCTTGTAGTTGCTTTCAGAAAAGATAAAGTTTATATGATAGATATAGCACCTATACTTTTCATATATCAATATTTAAACAGAAATGTTACAATTATATTATGATATAATAGAAACAATATTTTCAATGTCACAATGTTTATCTTTCTACTTATCATGACAAACTATTGTGATTTCTACTTACATTCTTCGCACAAATCACAGCTATTATTAAGCTGTGAAGTTATGCAGTTATTTCCCTTGGCACGTAGTCGGTCCATTTCATTTGCAACAACTGGACTGCAAGCGATTGCACCTTCCTCGAGAGCAAGCAAAACCAGGCCCTCTAAATTTTTAACTCTGCTTAGAGCGACATATGTCATGCCAGGGCTAAAGACATCTTTACCAATGTCAAGGACAGCTTGGTCAAGTGTAACACCTTGACTTTTATGAATACTTGCTGCCCATGCCAGCTTTAATGGGAATTGTGTACGAACCAAGACAGCCTTACGCTTGGCATAGAATTCAGCAGTAATAGGCTCTATTGCAACTGCATTTGTGTTCGACTCACTATTACTTATATTTCCTACATTTGAGTCAAAGAATCTGACTAAAATTTTCTGAGGCATGCACCTATCAGTTGGATTTGTCGGACATACACCGTCCTTCCATATGAAGCCCGTAACTATTCCTCTAGCATCATTCACGAGACCCTCAGATGTATTTATGTTCCTCCTGAGCATTACAACTGAACCTACGCAAAGGTTTAGTTCCTTTGTGAGGCCAGCACACTGTCTGTCATCATCTGGTATGTACTCAGGTGGAACTGAATTTCCCTTAAACAATGCTTTGCCATTTGTAACCTCCACAAAAGCCTATTATGGTATATTATTATTATTATTATTTATACCATATTTATATAGCACTCTTTTCATATTTAACATACGTTCAAAAGTGCTTTACAAGTAAAACAATAATACATTCAATACAGTCAAAACTAAAAAAAGAACAATACATGTATTAACTCTAAGATATGAAGATATAAGTGGTAAAATATAAAACAACATATAGATTATATTGCTAAGATAAAGTTAAGGACATTATTATTATACTGACTAAAATTAAAATCCGTGTTTAAAAAATTGTACTGTCATAATAAGATGATAAAACAATGGTAATCATTTATGAAATAGCCCGTTAAAATAACACATCAGCCACTATATATCATTAAAAAAAAAATGAGTTTTCAGTGATCTCTTAAAAGAGTCAAGTGTGTTGGAATTCCGGATTCCCACTGGAAGCGCGTTCCACAACTTTGGAGCAGCAGTTGCAAAAGCTACGGTCCACGTATGTAACTGTACGAGATCTTGGTACTATAAGGGTCAGAGTGTCACTTGGATCTCAAGTCCACGTTGTGGTCTATACACCTTTAACATGTTTGTGATGTCGCTTGGAGATTGGTCATTTACGGCTTTATAGATGTGACTCAATATTTTAAAGTCAATCCTGTATTGCACTGAGAGCCAGTGAAGCTCCTTTAACACTGGTTGTGATGTGGTCGAAAACGAGATTTCCTAGTATGATACGAGCTGCTGTATTTTGAACTGTTTGAAGTTTGTTCAAAATTGTCTTAGGTAGACCGCTAAGCAGGGAGTTACAATAGTCAAGTCTGGATGTAACAAGGGATTTACAAGGGTTTTGGATGCATCAATGGTTATGATATTTGTCTAATGTGACCTATTTGTCGTAACTAGGCGTTACACGACCTACAAACCAGCATTCACCTGTTGTTCCATGTCCATTTTGGAATCGAGAAATGCTCCCAGATTTCTACACATGATGATGGTTTATCTCAGAGTCTCCACTTTAATAGATATGTCAGATAACCACTCCACATTGCGCTTGGAGCAAAACAATATAAGTTCTGTTTTGTCTGCATTTAGTTTTAGCTAATTGTGGTGCATCCAGGAGATAATATCATTGAGACATGCCTTCAACTCGGCCGTATACATTCACTTGATAAATTTTGTCTAAAGGTTTCAAATGATAAGTATAGCTGAGAGTCATCAGCATAGAAAGATGATTTAGTCCATGGTTTCTACAAATTGCCCCTACAGGTTTGGTGTACATGATATAGTTTTTGGGCCCCAAGACCCGATCCTTGTGTACACTGTATTTCATAAAGCACTGGATTGGATAGTTCGCGCTCATGCACACAGTTTGATAACGATCACTTAGATAGGATGTCATCCATGCAAGTGGCTCTACCGACTATTCCAAATTTCATGTTCAAAGGCGATCGAGTAGTGTGCTATGATCGATGGTGTCAAAATGCAGCAGAGAAAATCCAGTAATACTAAGATAGGAACATTGTTCTGGTCTAAAGACTGGAGATTGTCACTCTGGACTTTGAGTAAAGCAGTTTCGGTAGAGTGACACTTTCTGTATATGTGAAAGGGTATGTAACCTAGTCTGATTGTAGCGGTCGCAAACTTATTAGGAATTGGAAAAGACGAAAGCGCATTTTCAAATGTGTCATCATCTTGAGAAGCCATGTGACTAACGTGTTTTTTAAAAGATTAATGTCATCCGTTTGTGTGTGCGCTGTCGCACACGAAGTAACAAAGTCTAGCATATACACGATCATTTTTTTGTCTCATGTTCTGCAACAAGCTCAACGATTGTGAAAAGATCTTTCCACAAATGTGTTTTTTCACAGGCCCCCTGAGAAAACAAAGTGACCGGGGACACAGGAGGTAATTGATAGAAGTCGCCAAGATGCAATGACGTTTAATCGCCAAAGAAACAATCAATCATCAACGCAGTTTTATGTCATTTAAACGCCGATGAATGTGAACGAAAAGTTTCGTAAGACACCATACTTATTTCATCAATGTGATAGTATTGGTGTTCTCTCCACTGTTTTTCCGCATTAGTGCCAATTTTTCGCCTTTCAAGGGAGTATATTTTGGAGATGGTCCATGTTGACAGGAGATTAAGTGGCACGATGTATAGTAACA
>JAWPHD010017283.1:0-45365 GCA_037043455.1 Cyrtodaria siliqua | reverse complement strand
CCCGCGCCCGCCGCGCGCCCCGGCGCGGGCTCGGCGGACCCCTGAAACGGCCCGCGCGCGCCGGCGGCGCGAAGTCCCCGGGCGTTCGCGAAGGCGCGCCGCCCGCAGCGCTGGGCGCCGCGGCCGGCCGACGCTCGACCCGCGAGCCCACCTGCGCAGACACCACCCCCCACCGCACCGCGCCCGCGCGCTCGACGCGCGCCGAACCGCCCGCCCGACGCCCCCGGCCGCAACGCTCCCACCCCCCGCCACCCGCGCCGCGCGCCGACCACGCCGACGGCTCCCCCCCCCCCGACCGCCTGCTCCAGCCCGCGGCGACCGCCGACCCGCGACCCCGCGCGCCCGCACCGCGCGCCTCGCCCCTCCGCCCCCGGCCCCGGACCCGGCGACGCCCCCCGCGCCGCCCGGACCCCGCCGCGCCCCGACCCCGCCCGCGCCGCCCGCCCGCTGCCGCGCCCTCCGCCCCCCAGCCCGCCCCGCCGCCGACCGGCCCGCGCCCCGCGACCGCCCCCCGGCGCCGCCCCGCGCCGCCGCCGACCGCCCCGACGAACGACCGCCGGCCGCCCCGCGCCCGACGGCCGACCCCCCCCGCCGCGCGCCCGCGCCGCCCGAGCGCAGCGCCCCTGCCCCCCGCCGCGCCCCGCCGACCGCGCCCGCTCGGCGCCGAGCGCGCCCCGGCCCGCCCGCGCCTCCGCGCCCGCCGGCGCTCGCCCCCCCGCGCCCGCGCGGCGCGCCCCCGCGACGCGCCCGACGACCCCGCGCCGACCCCCCCGCCGCCCCCGGTGCCGCCGCCGCGCCGCGACGCCGCCCGCGCCGGCGCCGACCCGCGCCGGCCGAGCCGCCGACCCGCGCCGCCGCCGCAGCTCCGCCCCCGACGACGCGCGGCCCGAACCGGCGCGCCCGCCGCGCCCGCGGACCCCCGCCGCACCGCGCAGCGGCCCCGCGCCCCGGCCGCCCCCCGCAGCGCCCCGCGCCCGCCCGCCGACCGCGCCCCCGCCCCACGCCCGCCCCGACCCTCGCCCCCGCCGCCCCGCGCCGCCGGACCCGGCCGCCCGCGCCCCGACCTGCGCCGGCGCCGGCCGCCCCCCGCGCGCGCCGCCCCGGCGCCCGCGCGCGCGCGACGCCGCGACCCCGACCCGCCCCGGCGCGCCCGAACCGCCAGACCCTCCCCGCCCGCCGCCCGACGCCCGCCGCCGCCCGGCGCGCGGACCCTCCCGAGCGCCCGCCCCGCTGCCGCCCCCGCCCAGACGCACGCCCCCGACCCCCCGGCTCGACGGCGCACGCGGCCCGCCCCTGCGCGGCGCCGCCCGCCGCCCGCCGCCCGAACGCGACGGCCGCCCGCGGACCCGCTGCCGCGCGCCCCGCCCCCGCCGACCCGCGCGACCGCCGCCCGCCCGCGCCCGCGCCCACCGCGACCGCGGCCGCGAACGCGCCCCCGCGCGCGAACGGCCTGCGCCGCCGGCGCCGCCCCCCCCAGGCCGCCGGCCCGCGCCGCGGCCGCCGCCGCGCGCCCGCGCCGCCGGCGACCCCCCGCCGCCCGGCCGGCGAGGGCGGACGCCCCGCCGCCGCGCCCGGCCGACGCCCCCCCCCGCCGCGCGCGCGACCCGACGCTGCCGCCACGCGCCGCGCGCCGCCCCCGACGCGCGAACCCCGCCCGCCGCGGGCCCCCCCGACCCGCCCCGCCCGCCCGGCGCTCCGCGACTGCGCCCCGCCGACGCGCGGCCCACCGAACCCCGCCGCCGGCCCCCCGCGCCGCCGGCCGACCGCCCTGCGCGCGCCGCCCCGCCGCCCGCCGCGAAACCCGCCGCCCGCCGCCGCCGCCCACTGCCGCCCCCCCTCGCACGCGCCCGCCGCCCCCGCACGCGCCGCCCGACCCGAAACTCCCGCCGACGCCGCGGCCCCGCCGCGACGCCGCCCGCCTCGCGCCCGCGCCCGGCCGCCGGCCCGCGCCGCGCCCCCCGCGCCCCCGACCCGCGCGCCGGCCCCCCCCGCCGCGCCGTCGCGGACGCCCCCCCGCCCGCCGGACTCGTTCCGCGCCGCGACCCCGCGCCCCCCGAACGGCGCCCCCAGCACGCGCGCCCCGCTGCCCCGCCGCGCGCGTGCGCCCGGACCGCGGCCGGCGCCCCCGCCGCCTGCCGGCCGCGCCCGCGCCCATGCCCGACCCGGGCCGCCGAAAATAAGTCAGCAATTAGCCGCTCTTCCAGCAGCAATAGGTGAGGAAGTACAACAACTAGAGGCATACCGGGGATTACCCCAGTTATTTGCTGAAGAACCTCGTAAACCAACTACTGGTGATTCTAGATGCCACAATCGATAAAGAAGTGATAGATATGCATATCTTACCCTTACCGTCGAGTGTAGCTGGAGATAACTAAAAAATTGGAGGCATACTCGAACAGGTTAGTGAGATTATCCAACAATATGGTCGCGATAGGGCTGCTCTTACTAACCAAATTAAAAAAGAAAAGGATGCAACCGCGAGAGATCAATACAAACAAGTTTAAAAAACTTTGGAAAACGAGTCAAAAGATTTAAAATATTATAGAGAAAGAATTGATGCAATGCTTGTGCATAGTGAAGTCTTTTCAGGTGAGGGAATGCAATATAAATAAAAATTCCTACAAAGTCAACAAAGATGGTCACTATGGAATGGTACAAATTGATTTACCCAAGCTTGTTGTCCATCTCAAACTTATTGCCAAACAAGGAGAAGCAGTTCACGATGAGTTTATAGACTTGATAACAAAGCGGTATAATAATAAGAAAACGTATTCAAAGCTGTCTCATCATGCTTTTAAAAAACTAACAGAATTATCTGGTTTACCAATTCATAAAGGTTCTTCAAAGTTCAAGAATATTTTAGGAGGTTGTGTTGAAGTTGAATATTACAATAGTCCTGATGATTTGGTTAATGATCTGGAGTTAGTATGCGGAAGTATCGAATCTGGAAATAAAAGTCCACAGCTAATAAATAAAGGTATTAGCATAATCGACGAATTATTAAAAATAGGCGAAATATCACCCAAAGAACATGAGCAACTATTTTCTAAATATCTTGATTCAATTATTGTCTAACTGTAATTTTATATGAAAACCAAAGAATAATTAATTGATTACTTGACGCAACTTGTAGCTGCATACAGACGCAGTAATAAATTGCGCGGTATTATAAACACAACATTACAGATTACCAGTGGGAATAATTGGTTGTGGTGCTGTTCTAGCATTAGTTCCAGCAATTCCTGTTTTCGTGGCTGAAGTTGGCCCAGTTTCTCCAATAGTTGCTTTTTTAGCAAGTAAATCAAGAATAGCAGAAAAAAATACTTTATAAACAACTTCTATCATATGTCCAAACAACCACAGGACTAGAAAATGATGAAGAGATAATTAGGATTACTTTAATAAAATAATAGAGCTTCAGAAGAATGATAACTTTACCGAACCTCTGGAAATGTATATGAAAAGGTTCAAGTTAAACGGTCATGGTATCCAGTCAAAATTCTTTTTCAACTTGTTGCCATATCCTAACATACTTTTCTCTAGTAGATTTTGTTTTAATCGGTTTTTGTTTATTTTTTTATTTTTAATATTTTAAATATTTTCTGAAAAATGTATTCAAATTGGATTGATCTTTTTCGATTCTCTGTTTTATCCAAAAGCTTTACAATTTTGTAAAACAAATCTTCAAATCTTTGTTTATTTTCGAAAAAAAATCATATTCTACCAAGTATTTATCTAAATGGTACTTTCTGTGGTAAATAGTTTTCTTTCGGTTGTAGTTGTAACCTGTAATGAAATTATAACCATTGTGAGTGCCGCAATTAAGGCAAATACGCTCGTTATCGAAAACTTCATAAGTGTCATTACAATTTATACATGCATAAGCACACTTGTAACACAGCTTGGCTATAGTACAATATTTACAAAGCTTCTTTTTATAGTTATGTAAAATAAGATACAATCAAAACACACCCCAGGAGTATCAATAATATCTAAAACTCTTTTGCAATATTTGCAATTCATTATACTATGCTATAGAATTATATATTTAAATATATACACTTAAAAATATTATCTTATGTGATATTGTAATGGAACAAGCAGAAAAGGACATCAACAACTTTAAGGAAGATCAAATGGCATATGCTCGAGCGGTTGATTTCGAAGATATAAATAAAGCTGACATGGAGTTGATGTTTTATACATACTGTAATGAGTTAATTGAAAAGATAATCTCCAAAGCACGTGATCTGCATGCCATCTTCGTGATGGTTTAAATTTTGTGCTGTAGTTTTTATTAATATTGAGTTCTGCTCAATCCGGGGCTAGAGGGCGTGAGCGGTAGCTAGCATATCTCACTACCACTCATGAACAGTCTCAATCAAACCGAGACTGCAATATTTCGTATGTGTCGTGCTCGGCCGTTTCCAAAGGTCCATTATCATACTCTTTTTTTACCATGGAAAATTAGAAATAGTGACATAAAGAGATTGTACACTTGTTGTAGGAAAACAATCTCATCTGCGACTTATGGTATCATCAATAAAGATTCCTTTTATTGCTTACTATGACCCTATTAAAACGTGGAATTGATATTATAATTTATGCTGGTTGAAAAAATATTATAATATAACAGGGAATAAATATTTTTACTTTAAAATAATTAATAAAATAATCTCATGTAATATTATAAGAACATAGCAAAGTTTCGTGAAATTGAAAAAATGACTAGAGAAGCTGTAAAAATTGTAAAATCACCACAAAAAGAATATAGCGAAGTTTTGGAAATTGAAAAATCACCAAAACAATATAGCAAAGTTTTTCAAGTTGAAATGGAACGATAACCCAATGCAGCAACTTTGGTATACACAAGCACTTGTTAAAGATGTCCTTGAAAAGGGATTAGAGCAAACAAACTTAAAATGAATGTTGTTTTCAAAATTACTTTAGATCAAGTAGTAGGTTATAACAAAAAGGGAAAAATAAAGGTAAAATAACCACTTATAAAACAGCTTATTTTGCTTCCAAGGTGATGCGATGACTAAAGCATCTTTTGAAAAAATGGATAAAATTAGAAATTGGATTTTTGAGGGGAAGTGGTTGGAGAAGTGTAACAGTTGATGCACACTACATAAATCAAGTAAAGTACAAGCCTTTGCGAGGTAGCTCGTATTTAGATTTACCAAAATAATTTGATTATCCTAAAAAAGAATGCATTTAGCTAATCATTTCCTGTTAAAAAATATCCTCAAAGATTAACAAAGTACAAAAATCATATTGATGATCTTGATTACAAGGGAATAACTTTTCCTGTTACAATTCAACAAATCCCAAAAATAGAAAATTTGTTTTAACATATTTGGATATGAAAATAATCAAGTATACCCTTTGCACATATCAAAAAATAAAGCAAAAGAAACTTGTGATATGCTTTTAATCACAGAAGAAGAAACAAATCATTATGTGTGGATAAAAAACTTTAACAGTTTGATGTATAATCAAACAGCACACAAGGAAAATAATGGTTTTGTAAATGCTTGCAGTGCTTTACATTAGAAAGAGTTCTGAAAAAACACAAACCTATTTGTCTTTCGCATAATGGTAAGCAAGGAATATAAATGCCAAATAAGAATGAAAATGTTAAGTTTAAAAACTGTGACAGGCAACTAATGGTTTCCGTTTGCCATATATGCTGATTTTGAGGCGATAATTGGAAGTATTTCTTCAGCACCAAATAATCCTAAAAAATCATACACGGAAGCATATCAAAAGCATACTGATTGCAGTTATGGGTATAAGATTGTTTGTTGTTATCATGATCAATATTCAAAACCAGTTGTAACGTACAGAGGACCAAATGCTGTTTACAAGTTGTTGGAAAAAATGATAGATGAGGAAAAGTGGTGCAAGAAAACTGAGAATGCATATTTTAAAAAAGATTTGGTGATATGTCGGAAGAAGAAGCTAGATTCTAAAACACTAAATCATGCCATATTTGCCGGTAATGGTTTTGTAACAACTCTCAACAAAAATGACGCGGGTCATACAGTGGCATACACCATCAGAAAAGTCAGGGACTATTGTCATATAACTGGAGAGTATAGGGGAAGCGCTCATGACATATGTAATATTAATTTCAGACTAACTAAAAATACGTGTTGTGTTCATAACTTGAGAGGATATGATTCTCACTTTATAATGCAACACATCGGAAATTTTAAAAAAACATAATGTTATACCAAATAACATGGAAAAGTATATGGCTTTTATGTATGTTAGGACAACGTTTGGTGTTTATTGACAGTTTTCAGTTTATGTCTCAATCGCTTGATAATTTAGTAAAAAAACATTCCTTCATTTCAATATACCTCTCGGGAATACTCTGGCGACAAGCTAGAATTAATAAAAAGAAAAGGTGTTTATCCTCATGATTACATGAACAGTTTTGAACGCTTTAAAGAAGTTAAATTACCTGACAAAGATAGCTTTTATTCTCAATTAAATAATGAAAACATTTCAAATGCAGATTATGAACACGCTAAATAAATATGGAAAACATTCAAGATTAAAAATGTGGGAGAATATCATGATCTGTATCTTAAGACTGATGTGCTGCTGCTGACAGATGTTTTGAAAACTTTAGAAAAATGTGTATTGAGTATTACAAATTAGATCCTTGTCATTACTTCAGTAGTCCCGGTTTAGCCTGGGATGCATGCCTTAAGATGACTGGTATCCAACTTGACTTAATCACTGATATTGATCAATATTTGTTTGTGGAAAAGGGATTAAGAGGTGGTACAAGTTATATCGCAAACAGATATTCACAGGCTAACAATAAATATATGAAAACTATGACAAGAAAAGAAAAGCAAGTACATAATATATCTTGATGCTAATAACTTGTATGGATGGGCCATGTGTCAACCGTTACCTACTGGCAACTTCAAGTGGGTTGATAAGTTTGAAAAAGGAAAATCAAATTAAATTGTTAAGTGCGATATCAAGTATCCTGAGAAACTGCATGACTCGCATAATAATTGTCCTCTTGCCCCAGAAAGTTTAAATATAAAAGATAAGTGGTTGTCAAACTTTGTAAAAATTTAAAATAAAAGTTTGAATTGGGATCTTGCAATGTTAATAAACTTGTTACGACGCTGAAAAATAAGAAAAAGTATGCCGTGCATTTTAGAAACTTAGAATTGTATAAAAGCTTTGATTAAAGGTGACAAAAAACATCGAATACTACAGTTTAATGAATCGGAGTGGTTAAAGACAACATAGACTTTAATACTGCCAAGAGAACAGCTGGTAAATGGATTTCTCCAAACTGATGAACAATTCAGTTTTTGGTAAAAGTATGGAACATTTGAGAAAAAGAATTAATGTTAAATTAACTCACGACGAGGAGGTTCTCTTAAAATATGCAGCAAAACCTTCATTCATTTCTTGTAAAATGTTTAATGAAAATGTATTTGCAATAAACAGAATAAAAGAACGATTAGTTTTAAATTATCCTTGTTATGTTGGTATGTGTATTTTAGACTTTTAAAAATATTTAATGTATGATTTCCATTACAACTATACTCTGTAAACGAGTTTTGGACCATGGCAGTGTTCGAACCCGTACAATGATCGCTGAACCATGACAATCGACCATAACCCTTATTATCTCAGTTGATAATTCACAATAGATCAACAATCAACAATAATTATCGTTTACAATGAAAGTTTGCGAAAAAATAATAATCTTTTTATTGGGTTACTCGAATGTGTCCGTAACTGTTACTTTGTATGGACTTTGCAACATTTTTTACAGACCCTTTGTGTGTTCGCGATATTTTTTTAAAATCAAATCTTGTTTGGAATTTAATGTTTCTGGTACCAAATTTACCGGTAGGGTAGACATTGGTTACTAAAAAAGATACTTAAATTTTGTCCATTAGTTTTATTTTTATTTGACTTTATATACCCTGGTCCAAAACCTTTTTTACCGAGTATATATCAAAAATAAATATGATGAAAAAGCCAAGTTATTATTTACTGATACCGATTCCTTGTGTTATGAAATAAAAACAAAATATGTGTATGCAGACTTTTACAAGGAAAACGAACTTTTTGATAATTGTAATTATGACCCAAAAAGTAAGTTTCATTTTAATGATAATAAAAAGGTTATTGGCAAGATGAAAGATGAAACTTGTGGAATACCCATTGTTGAATTTGTAGGACTACGAAGTAAACTATATTCGTATGTGATTGATAATGAGGTTAGTACAACAAATTGTAAGGGTGTTAAAATGTGTTGTTAAAAAAGATATATCGCATGATAATTACAAAGAGATTTTGTTAACGGCAACAGAAGCTCACCATAAAATGAAAGTTATTAGATCACAAAAGCATATATAAGCAGCTATGTAATAAATAAAAAAAGTTGATCAGCTTATGATGATAAAAGATACATACTAGATAATAGATGAGATACCTTAGCATACAAGTAAAATACTCTATGGTAATGAACGATATGCACAACGATGATGAAGACTACTGTTCGGTTCCGTCTGACTTTGCTTAACGAATTGCAAATGTTTTAATTATTTACAAAATTAATAGATACTGAGGGTTTTGGTAAAGTTCTTCCCAGCGAAGGGCAATCAAGCAGTTGTATAGTTGTGAGGGTCTGGTAGCAAGTATGCCATCGCCATTTTGCGTTTGCATCTTTGTGTTAAGGGCAACTGGAGACAACTAATAACGGCTGATTGTTTGTCGCGAGGGAGGAAATTGCGCCAGAACCCCCAGTATCTATACAACTCTTGTAAATCAGACAAATTCCACATTTTGAATGAATTCTTTCTATATCCTATGCATTTTGATTTTGTAAAACCACCGAGTTTCACAACCGTAAAGGAGTATAGATGAGACAAAAGCATCAAATAATTGAAGAGATGTTTAAGGCTAATTCTGATTGTCTGATGTTTGCAGTTAAAATATTCACGGCTTTTAATGCTTTCCCACACAGAGGCTGCTGTTTTAACGTAGAAGGCTCAGTGTAATAAAACAACATCATCAACAACATCTTATAATGTTCCGCTATAAGAAAATTGTTCAGCATCAGTTATTTTTCCTCTTTCACGAAAACACTTTTCTTTTCAGTATAACATTCCAAGCTCCAAATTTTACAATATTCATAAATGATTAGGCTCATTGCATGTGGAACTTTATCTTCCTAAGGTTTGCTGTGTTTTGTGAAAGCTGCATTTCCTGTTCGAATTTATACTATTTATTTTTATCTTCCTAAATCAAGGGACACAGTTCTGTATTTTCCCTGATTAAGCCAAATCAGCTGAAACAGTTTTCTCCCCTGTGGATCTATAACTAACTGAAACCAAAATGTTATTGGACTATATGCGAGCAGGGTTAAAGATAAAATGATACTAGTTTAATAAATCGAGATGCTAATTCTAATACTTGATACAAACTTCAAGATTGCCGTGTGTCCATCTAAAACTCAAAATTTGATAACATGTCCTGATAATTTTCAAAATTATGACCTGTAATTATCAAAATACATTGCAGCATCAATGTTTAGGAAATATCAGTTATTAATTCTTAGTCTTAGCTTTTGTTAGACAGGTAGTTTGTTTACGTCTTATCATACAATATAAAATATAAATCATATAGTTAAGCATATCATTTCATTGTAACAGGATACTCGTTATTTTTCGGACAATATTACATCACCGGTTTTCTACTTAGTCTTTATACTATCTTTAAGAAGACCTAAAAGATTTCCTTGAATTCTTAATTTGTGTCAACTCCCATCTTTTAAGTCTTTGTTTAATTTATTTCATCTACAGACAATTGGTCAGGCGATTTGTCATTCTTCTTTTCATAATCTATGTTTACTGTATAATCTCAAAGTTTTGCGTCGTTTTAAGGCTTTCTTCTCCTTTAATTGCGCATTCCAGAAAAAATCATTTGACTTTGTGTATTTGATTTTCCTTCTCTCGCATTGCTCATCTATCAAAAATTCCATTCCTTTGCGCGTTCTAAGATGTTTATTGCTCATTTTTTGGTGAATTTGCTTTATTAGGTCGTTCATATTTTGTACTCTCTGCCCAGTGAAATTGGCTATTCCTTTGTGAGTTTCTACAAAATGGTACGTGAAACATTAAACAGTGCATGTAAGGCGTAATCCTGTTGTTACCAAGTCGGCCTGTTATCTCAAGACTTTGAAACCGTTCCACCCAATATATATTTCTATTAAAAGGTCAGTTTTGTTAGTAAACGACTTTGTCACCATTTCCTGGATGAAGCATAGTTCCCTCATGAAAAACAAAGTATCGTCATATGTTTTATTATTTATTACGAATGGCAGTTTGCTGGACAATGTTTGAAATATTTTCTTGTAATCACTACCTGTGAGGAAGGTATATTGCTGCATTATGGAGTGATCGGTCCAGATGTGGAAGTTAATGCCGCATGAGTTAATCGCTTTTATCAGTTTCTATATGTGGTCGATACCATCTGAGACCTGTTATCTTGCTGTCTACAATCTGCAGTAAGATATAACTGATTCGGATGAACAAGTGTAGTTCATCGGGTACTATCTTAGATGGTTCCAGTCCCATTACATATTTTCAGCATTTGATTTTAGTGTACTAAGAGTTCTCCTCATTGTAATCTCATCATAATAGTTTAAACCTCTGGACACATCATTTCTCCCTTCTTGTGTTACAAAGAACCACGGACAAGCATACTTAGACGTTGCTCCGGTGAGACCCATACTAACTTGTATAAGTTTCATGTCACCGTTAAAAAACTTGTCTAATGTGTAATTATTACCGTTAACAACAATTTTCCGGTCATTTAAGAATTGTTGAATATCGGGTGACAACAAATCAAATGCTTATGTCTTCGTATGTTTCTCTACATTTTACAATGGCAACTGTCCTAATATTTGTTATAGATGCACAGTCATTTTGATCCTGAAATGATAGAGTAAAGTAACAAAACTAGAAATTCGGCTGACATTTGCTCCGTCACCCGCCAGTTTTACCTTCACGGCAGTTGTGTTTTCCAAGTTGTTCCTTTTTCAATGCTGAAGTATGCTCCGGGCTTCCCCCTGGCGTACGTTCAATGTGGCAAATATTCATCCTTAATGTGTATTGAAGGAAAAAGTTGTTCATCAATCAAAATATATTCACTTTTGTTCGATAATACAATAAATTCACGGCATAATCAAGTCTCATTAATTACTATCAAGTAGTTTATAGTTATTAGCATAAAGACCATTGTATGGACTGATCGATAAACTGATATAGCCTTAAGCAATATATTTTCTACGTTTTCTACGCACGTGTCGTCTACTTAAACTGATTATAACACACAAAAACAACATCAATTTGACAATTTACGAACAATCGGTATCTTTGCCTGTAAAACAGATAATCTGCATCTAATATCAGTAAAATAAAAAATATATCAAACTAAAGATTATTATTTTAATTACATTTAAATAAACCGTTTGAACCTTATATAACTTATACTATTGAGAAATAAGTAAATTTTACCCTATACGCTCCATGTTAAATCGATAACCCGTTTGAGAAATCTTTGTAACGTTAACTTCAGTCAGTCAGTCACCCCAGACATGACTAATTCACAACACGATTATTCTGTGATAATCACTTGATCTGGGTCGCTATCTTGATATCATGCTCCTAAACTAATAACAGATATATGGTGATAGTGCATGCATTTGCCAATGTATATCCGTTCATAATGTTCATTTTTATATTAAAGAAATTCTGAATCTGGAGTGATTCTCCAATTCGAAATCGTGAAATCACGCTCTCGTTTTTGCGATTTACAGCTCGGGGGAATCGCTCTCGAAAATATTGTCATTGTTATAAAAAATTCAAAAATGAATGAATAAATAAATGAATGAATGAAATGAATGAATGAGCGAATGAGCGAATGAATAAATAAATAAAATCTAAGCCAAACTTGTTACATCATTTACAATTGACTATAATATTATAAAGTTTTTGTTAAAAGCTGTTTTCAGTTGCAATATTTTTAATTATGTTAAGTCAACATTATAACTTAATAAAATAATTATAAGTATAATATAATATTGTTGAATATCTTTTAAAATGTATGATATAAAAGATAAATAAGATAAGTATATTTTATAATAGTGACATTTTAAGAGGAGCTATGTATTACTCGCGCGATTCCCACGAGCTCAAAATCTCGCGAAAGAGATTGTGATTTCACTATTTCATTAATTAATTCCGTATTTATATCAGCTCTGTCAGTGAATAATTCCAGAATACTAGGAATAAGTCAATGTATCACTAGAACAACTAGAATGAAAACATATATAAACTCACTTCGGGTGCTGAGTTTGTACAAATGATTCTCTCCACTAAATATGTCTCTGGTAAAACATTCACAGTTGCCTTCTTGAAACATCCCTAGGTAGACAACTGCCCTCGTGTATTTTTTTATAATCAATTTTAACTTTGAGACGTTTAGAATCGACTGACGCTGCCATGTTCAAAAGACGAAGTAACTTTTAGCACGTTCGACAGGTGTCCATTGAAGTAAGGTGTTTATTCGTGTCATGATAGAGACACTGACAATATACAATTTATAAACATCGCAGTAACAGTGACACGTATAAGTGATAGTGACACTTATCATGCACTTTAATATACAAACTGATAAAAGTGACACGTGCATTTCTTTTCCATTATTTGAATCAAGTAATTGTTTTGATTCTTGTTATAATAAAGTATTCATATTTTTAAAGTTATTATATATATATATAGTCTAAATTAATAAAATAATTTAGCTTTTATTTCTAACATTAATTGCATTTATTTTTTATTTCTATTATTATAAAAATACATTGAGTATGAATAAAACATATAACAATGTATAATCGTACTTTTTTTAAAAATTGGAATCAAAAATACTTTCTAAGAATATGTATTACAAATACTGAAAAAATGCTGAAAAAATAATCTCAGTCATTTGATTAACCTGGAAGGTTTCCATAATGTCAGCACCTCGATCGAGAGTGTTGCTATCAGGACACTTGTCTTGCGGATTTAACATGAATTGTTTGAAAACATCCATTTTCAAACTTAAAAGGAAGCAAGAATAAAATATCGAATTTAAATCATGTTTACATCACTGTATTCTCTGCTAAATTCCCTAATTCGGAGATACGCTGATTTTCACTATTTTTCTTATAGCTGAATAAATCACAATCTGCTCTGTTGTGCAGACATATCTCTACATCTTCAATAAACGATGCAAACATGATCGGAGAGATTATCTTGCCTTGCTTCAAACCCACTGAAATCTCGAATAATTCTTAGTACTTTATCGCTAATACCAAATTCGTATAAATTTAAACACATTACATTTCTTCTATAGATAAATTCAAATGCTTTTTAAAGATCTATAAAAGCACAATGAAGCCGTGTTTCTGTATTTACATTTTTTCAATTATACCATGAGTGCTTATACCGTTGATCTCCATTTTATAAACCAACTTGTGCGTCTGATACAGTATTGTTAATCTCACAACATTTATTAATCCGAGTGTTCAAAATAGGCACCATACAGATTCTGGAGTTATTCCGTTTATAAGTATTAACCAGATCCTTATCACATCGCTTGTGCAAGGGAATTATAAATCCTTCGGACCATTCATTCAGAAAATATCCCCAATCAAATATAATGTTGAAAAAGTCAAGTATATGCCCAGGTAGAATAACTCGAGTTGCAATAAAGTATTCATTTGAATGTTATCACTAGAAACGTTATTTTAGTTTATGTAGAAATAAACATTGAACATGAAAAGTAGCATTCAAAGACCACAGTCAACCAAAACACGCATCTATATAAACAACAACTACAACGATAAATAAAGTGCAAGATATGACATCACACATGGAACGGACAATGGCAAATTGGCGGCTGAGGATATAACCAGGTTATAGGGTGCATCAAACCTCACGCTTTCCCCATTTCATCCCAGTAAAATGGTTCAATGTAAATAAAACATCCCCGTCTGGCCGTATCCTCTACCAAAATAGGCAGCATTAACAAGCAATATAACTCAAAGAAGATCATGTATATATAATATGACTATAAAAACAAAAGAATCAAATACTCATTGACTTGTAAGAAGCCACTGCAAGGAGAGAATAAACCATTAAGGGAACGACAAGACAACATTGGAGGCAAACATTATATTTTACTCCGGCCTTAGGTAGGCATCATGATAGGGTCCACGATTTGTCCTGTCATCGCACTCTAAAAGAGGAAGGCACAGTGTCCAACTGTAAGTGGGTCAACCACTACACATGCAGTGCGTTGCAAAATGATAGGGTAATAACCTCTTTTGATACAATTTTTAACAAGTTTAATACACGTTTAATGCGTATGAAATTGATTATTGCCAAGCATCTTACGAAGAAGTTTGTAATTCACGTCACCATAGTCACGTTGTGATATTCGTCACAGAAGAGTTCTCAAATACGTTACTATTTTAAAAGCAGATTAGGGTTACGATAATAAAAATATGCAATTAAGAAATAAAACATTTCTAGCGGGTTTATATTGTCCCAGATCAATACCTGGTGGGCGGGACTTGAAGATCATCGAAATCAAGGGCCGAAGGCTGAAATAATGAAACATGTTTAGACACCACTGGATTGTTATCTGGAATATATTATATATATATATATATATAAAGAGAGTATGATAATGGACATTGAGACGGTGGCGTTTGATGTTTGTCTATGATATTTCTTGTCGTGCCCTTAATGGTTTATTCTCTTACTGCTCTGGCTTCTGCAAAGTCACTGAGTATTTTCATTTTGGCTTTCTAGGCTATTGTTTTTTGTATTATATTTACACGAGCATATTTGTGTTTTACTTATATTGCCTATTGATGCTGCCTTATTGGTTAGAGATTAGATCATGGCGGGGATTTCTTTATTTACACTGTCCTGTTTTAACGGGATGACAGTAGGGTAAGTGTGAGATTTGATGCACCCTAGAAACGGTTTAAACACCCAGTGGCCTACTTTGTCACTGACCGTTCCAAGGCGGTAGCCCTATTGTCAACCCTTTTGTGTTTGTGATGTCGTTTGCATTTATTATTGATTTTTCCCTTCTTGTTTGTCTGTTTGCGTGTTTGTGTCTGTGTTTTGTGGTTGACTGTCCCCCTTGAATGCTACTTTCCCTGTCCGATCTTTTTATATTTATTTTTGCAAACGGCCGAAAACGACACATACGAACTATTGCAGACTCGGCTTGATTGAGACTGTTCATGAGCGGTAGTGAAATATGCTAGCTACCGCTCACGCCCTCTAGCCCCGGGTTGAGCAGAACTCAATATTAATAAAATCAATAGTACAAAATATTAACCATCCCGAAGATGGCATGCATATGGCGGTGGACATGGAGTTTAGTGCTACTCCATGTCGTACGGCGTATGGTCCCAGTATCTAATAAAATTAAATGCCCCGAAGAGCGAAATAAACATAATGGGATTTAGTTGGGAGCAGCGGTTATGAAGCCTGCATATCACAAGTAACAGTCAAAAGACTAAATTAAAAAGCAGACAACATATCCTATAAGTGGTTAAACAATACCCGGAGCCTTTAATCGGCCGGAGTAGTGGAACCACTGAATCGAAAATTAAGTAAGAAAACAAAAAGAAATGAAAATGTACCACCGATAATTAAATATAAGTATCGGGCTCAGCGATCTCCAAAGATCGAATGAAAAATAGTACTGATTGCAAGCGCGGGGAGACGTTTTACTGCCGCAACACTGCACAAGCATCGCCACTGTGCTATAAAAAAAGAGTATGATAATGGACCCTTGGAAACGGACGAAAACGACACATACGAAATATTGCAGTCTCGGTTTGATTGAGACTGTTCAAGAGCGGTAGTGAAATATGCTAGCTACCGCTATAAATCTTGTTATCGTTATATCTTCTGTATTTCAGTTCGGATTTGATCATAGATTATAGAGTTCAGGTTCTAGTTGTGCAGGAAAGTTAACACGTGTCTCTACGTCATGACGACTTGACGACTTGACGTCAGAATGTTATTAAAAATCGTCTCAAATAACAAAATCTGTCTCAGTCAACGCTGATAGTTTTATCATCGTCATCCAAAATGGCCACATCGCTGACCGTTGTGACGTCATGACGTCATCCAATTTGGAAAGCCAGTGTTTGATCAGGTTCTGATTAAAAAATATTCATTCATAACATGTGTCAAGCTCCAGATTATCAGTATTCATTCATAACAAGTGTCAAGCTCGAGATTATCAGTATTTATTCATAACAAGTGTCAAGCTCCAGATTATCAGTATTCATTAATAACATGCGTCAAGCTCCAGATTATCAGTATTCATTCATAACATGCGTCAAGCTCCAGATTATCAGTATTCATTCATAACAAGTGTCAAGCTCAGTATTATCAGTATTCATTCATAACAAGTGTCAAGCTCCAGATTATCAGTATTCATATATAACAAGTGTCAAGCTCCAGATTATCTGAGTTTTCATCCATAATGAGAAATATTTAAACCGAGTTGCATTTTGTTAGGATGTTTATTATTATTTGCATGCTTATTTAAAAAAAAATGTTTTCATGGTATGTTCGGTGACTGGACTATAATCCTGGCCAATGTAGACTAACTACGGCTAGGACGGATACATTACTGGAGTAAGTACATGTGGTATGTTCGGTGCCTGGACTGGAAATCTGGCCAATGTAGACTACCTACGGCTAGGAATAATCATTCCATCATTGGACAGAAGGGAACTGTTTCTTCGGGAAGCAGTAGTCAAGGAAATGAAAGCAACAACAATGTCGTTCGGACCAACAGACAGGAAATGGTGGTCTGAAATGGAAAAAAAATGCAAATGGACCACCGAACAATGTGAGAAATACCTAATTTGCTAATTGGACAATACATCCCTACTCCAAAATGAATATTAAGCATGTTAGGTATTCTCTAGAGCTCATACAATACAAAACTGGTACACAAGTAAATTGGAATTGAAGTAAAACTCACGTAAATGTACGTCAAAATGTTCGAAATATAAATGCATCGTTAAATTCATCAAGCTATTTAATATATTCTTTTTAAATTTTAATTAATTGTTTTATACTTTTGCTATTATTGTTAATCCTGTAAAAGTATAACGATGCAGATAATTGCAAATTTGATGTACAAGGCTTTTAAATTTTTAATCCTAAATCATTGGAAACATTCGGTGCCAAGAAGTTCCGATGTTACCATATATCAGAACTTTAACGTTAAAATATTTTCTTGCTTTAAACGTTTGCTTTATTTCAGATCTTTGCTATAATGTTAATGCCGACCGATGTGTCGTTCCGGCGAGTTCTGTGGTGTAATCGCCGTTTGCGTCCATTGTCACTCGTAGATCAATTTTGACGAGGACAAAATAATTTAGTCCTTCCCAGGACTCGGAGCAGGCAAAGTAGGAATGATATAGGGTCTTTCCAGACAGGGCATATTACAGATTCGTCTTCATGTCTAAGTATGTTTGTTTACGAGGTAGAAACGTATTTCTTCTACATATTCTTTAGTTTATTTCGATAAAAAATATTAAATGTACATCCTGTCAACATCGTCAGCCATTTTGGTACCGAAAATGTCGAAGTGATTTTGTATGTGTATTTCTAAATTTTACAGTTCCGACACTCGCTAAGGCAAATGTCAGTCTGGACCGATATGTTTTATGGTACGTTAGATATCATGTGGGATTTCGGTTTTAAAGGAAATATAGCGACACAGACAAACAGCTCTGTTAATGAGAGTTGTGAAAAACGGTGAAAAAATTATCAAAATCGGATGATAAACAAAAAAGATATGACCATATGAAGGTTGTTCTAATAACGGATATGGAAGCAACCATTTTAAGAGCTATGACATCACAGTCCCAAATTACCCTAATTGAATATTGATAAATATCATTTAAAGCAAAGAAAAACACTGCAAATTCTTTACTGGTCATATAAAGCATTATTGCCATTATATATTTTTTTCATACAGCGGCTTCCATATCCGTTTTAACATAATCTTCAAATGATCATATCTCCTTTGTTTATCGTCCGATTTTGATAATTCTTTCACATTTATTTCAGTTCTTCAGAACTCTCAATAATACAGATGTTGACTGTCGCTGCATTTCCTTTAAGTATCATCTGAATGGCTTGTTAGGTAGAAAATACTTTAAAGGCAAACATGGCAATCTTGTTTTTTTTTGGTATCCCGTTTGTTTTTCTTCATTAAAGTAGGTATACAAGTCGAAGAGGTAATGTAACACAGCCAACCAAAAACACGCCTTAAAACATATAACAATTACAACGCTAATAATAAGCCAGGCAAGTGACATCACACCCAAACCCAAACGGACATATAATAGGGCTACCAACTTGGAACGGTAAGTGGCAAAAAGGCCGATGCGGGTTCTAGGGTAACACACCTCACTCCTACCATATTGTCATTCCAATAAAACGGAAAGTGTAAATATAGGAATCCTCCCCAGGATAGATTCTCTAACAAATAAGGCAGCATTAATAGGCAATATAAGTATAACATATAGATGAGCATGTTTCGATGAATATAATCGATTAAAGCCTAGAAATCTACAAAGCAATTACCTATTAACTTTTCAGAAATCAGAGCAACAAGAGAACAAACCATTAAACGTACGACAATAAAAGATTTAAAACAAACACCAAACGCTACCGTCCTTTGAGTATTTATGTAGACATCATCATAGGGTCCACAATATGTCCGGTCATCGCACGATGAGTTAGATATATAACTTAAATATTTTAAAAATCCGAACTCTATTGACGGCTTGAACCAGTCAAACCAAAACCCAAAACTTGAACGTCGAATTAAGAGTCACCTACTCATAATTCACTTTACGCATATTCAATCTCGAGTATTTTAAATACCCGTGAATAAATATATACTTTTCATCGGCACATATACATTATTTTATGGATATTGTTTGGAAAAACTATTTGGTGGAGTAATTTTGCCGTTATTTGGCGTGTGACTTTTAACCCCAAGCGGCCTTTTTAAAACAATACAGGACAGAAGTCATTCACTAAAACAGAAATCATTCTATAGTTCAAGGCTTGACACACGGGTTAGCATACACATTTTATACTTCATATTGACTAACCGATTACAATCGATTATTGATCAGTTTCAGATAACTGATTGTAACCGATGATTCACTAAAACAGAAATCATTCTATAGTTCAAGGCTTGACACACGGGTTAGCATACACATTTTATACTTCATATTGACTAACCGATTACAATCGATTATTGATCAGTTTCAGATAACTGATTGTAACCGATGAGACCAATTGTAAATTTCAACCAATTGGCCGTCTTTCCATTATACATGGTTATACCACCTGACGTTTTTGATTGCGTAATTATCGCAAATACGGACAAGAAAAGCCTCGATTCAGCTTTATAAATTGTACTTGAATACAGAAAGGATTCTGATCGCGTCAGTTTGGAAACTTTGGAATTTTGGAAATAACAAGAGGTTAATTTTGTTGTTTGTTTATTCATAGTTATATGATATTATAGGGATATTATTTTACACCAGGCTTACACCAGGCTTACAAACGGCCGTGCATTGAGTTGTATGCGTTGAAACAACATCTTCCTCAGTACATTGAAAATGGGTATACGAATTAGTTCTCCCTATTTTCAGAAATACAATATTGACGTAATGTAGGCGGCAAACAATTATTTCATTATTATCTGCTCAATCATTAGGAACTTAAACAATCATGTTATATATATGATAAATATTATCTGATATACGTTGACTGTTCATGATTTTATTTAATGACCTCGATGGATAAAAAGATACGATACTCGGCAAAGCCTCGTAACCTTTATTTTAGGAAAGTAAATAATCAGCAAAACGATATATGAAGATGGTATATTCATTTTATTTTATGCATTCTATATTTCCAATAGTCTTAACTAATAAAGTGTCAAATTAACATTCCTAAATTTAATATATATACAATATGTTGTCTTATAAACATGATAAATTGCATGTATATTAGCCACTTATAGCCACTATAAATGTTTTGTTCTTTGTTTGTTTAAATAGTGTATATTGTGTCATTATATTGACGGCCGCCCTTCTGGACACAAGTCATCTTGGGTGTTCCGTATTATCCGTTGGTCACAGAGCACTGAAATAATCAAATAATAAATGCATACATAATAAATATACCCTTTGATAATCTACAAATACAAATCTGAATCTACACGAAGTTGCTGATTAATGATGCTTTTTGTTAGTGAATATGACCTGGCGGGGATTTCTTTATTTAGACCGTCCCATATGACCTGGCGGGGATTTCTTTATTTAGACCGTCGCATATGACCTGGCGGGGATATCTTTATTTACACCGTCGCATATGACCTGGCGGGGATATCTTTATTTACACCGTCGCATATGACCTGGCGGGATATCTTTATTTACACCGTCGCATATGACCTGGCGGGGATATATTTATTTACACCGTCCCATATGACCTGGCGGGGATATCTTTATTTACACCGTCCCATATGACCTGGCGGGGATATCTTTATTTACACCGTCCCATTTTATTGGTATGACATTAGGGTAAGAGTGAGGTTTGGTGGCGAGGATATCTTTATTTACACCGTCCCGTTTTACTGGTATGACATTAGGGTAAGAGTGAGGTTTGGTGGCGAGGATATCTTTATTTACACCGTCCTGTTTTATTGGTATGACATTAGGGTAAGAGTGAGGTTTGGTGGCGGGGATATCTTTATTTACACCGTCCCGTTTTATTGGTATGACATTAGGGTAAGAGAGAGGTTTGGTGGCGGGGATATCTTTATTTACACCGTCCCGTTTTATTGGTATGACATTAGGGTAAGAGTGAGGTTTTGGTGGCGGGGATATATTTATTTACACCGTCCTGTTTTATTGGTATGACATTAGGGTAAGAGTGAGGATTGGTGGCGGGGATATCTTTATTTACACCGTCCCGTTTTATTGGTATGACATTAGGGTAAGAGTGAGGTTTGGTGGCGAGGATATCTTTATTTCCACCGTCCCGTTTTATTGGTATGACATTAGGGTAAGAGTGAGGTTTGGTGGCGAGGATATCTTTATTTACACCGTCCCGTTTTATTGGTATGACATTAGGGTAAGAGTGAGGTTTTGGTGGCGGGGATATCTTTATTTACACCGTCCGTCCCGTTTTATTGGTATGACATTAGGGTAAGAGTGAGGTTTGGTGGCGAGGATATCTTTATTTACACCGTCCCGTTTTATTGGTATGACATTAGGGTAAGAGTGAGGTTTGGTGGCGAGGATATCTTTATTTACACCGTCCCGTTTTATTGGTATGACATTAGGGTAAGAGTGAGGTTTTGGTGGCGGGGATATCTTTATTTACACCGTCCCGTTTTATTGGCATGACATTAGGGTAAGAGAGAGGTTTGGTGGCGGGGATATCTTTATTTACACCGTCCCGTTTTATTGGGATAACATTAGGGTAAGAGTGAGGTTTGGTGCACTCCAGAACCTGATTTAAACCCCCAGCGGCATTTTTTTGCAAATGAACATTCCAAAGCTGTAGCCCTATTAGCAACACTAAAAATGTTTGTGATGTCATATCTTGCTTTTTATTTATACTTGTAATTAGTGTTTGTTTCTGTGCGTGTTTCTGATTGACTGTGGTTCTTGAATACTACATTTCCTGTTCGACTTTTATATCTACACGTACTTTGATCAGAATAGATATTTCATATATGCACTTTATACTTCATTCGAACAAAGCATGAAAAAAGAGTATGAAAGGGGAAATTTGGAAATCGCCGAATATGATAAATATAAAACATATTGCAGTCTCGGTTTGATTGAAACTGTTCACGAACGGTATTGAAAAGTGCTTGCTACCGTTCACGCCCTCTAGTCCCGAGTTGAGCAGAACTCAATAATTAAAATGTCAATAGTACAGTTTGAGCCATCCCGGTGAACATGGAACCTTCAATGAGGTATGTTCATACCTTCCATGGCCGGTGGCGTATGGTTCCAGTTTCTAACAAAATGCTTTGCCCTAAACGAGAAAACAAGGGGCGAAAGTATGTTAGGTATATGATATATTCAATCTTCTGTCATATGTCCTACCAAGTAATTATGTGTTCTCCATCTTATCTACTTTAGACGCTGTGGTTTCTATTGGACCCTATATCTCATTGTTTCACTCAACACAACGCATTGTCATCTGTGTTTATCAAAAACGATAACCTTTATGACTACTAAAACTTCACTTATTTATACACGGAGTTGTTATATATTAAATTCTAAAAAGGAGATCCCCTGGAAGCAACGAACGTTCTAACATATCACAGACATTTATCACAGTCATTTATCACAGTCATTTATCACAGATCACAGTCATTTATTAGAGTCCTGTATCACATTCATTTATCACAGTCATTTAGCACAGTCATTTAGCACAGTCATTTATCAAAGTCATTTATCTATAGAAAAATTGATTACCCCTTGACATAAGAACTATGCTATAGTTTGTGACATAAGAACTATGCTATATTTTGTGAAATAAGAACTATGCTATATTTAGAGAAAAAAGCAGTCTTTGTAAAGAAAAGGGTGTATTTAAAATTGAACTGACTCGCGAAAAACAATAATAGAAAAACAAATATTAGAAAGCAAATACTGGTTAACTAGGTGAATTTAACAATGCATACATATTTAGATTTGTTTTAAATAAATATAAATTACCTATGTAAAACGTTTGTATTAGGTTCGCCCGAGATATATATTTATAATTCTTAGAAAAATATATTTAAAAAATCAATTGACATGTATTATATTGGGTATGTTTTAAAAATATGTAATTCTCACATTATTTGGTGATCCAAATGTGTACCACCATTTCAGGTCTGTTGCCCCCAACGGCATTGTTGTTGCTTTCAGATCCTTGACCACTGCTTCCCAAGGAACAGTTTCCCTTCTGTCCAATGATGTAACGATTAATCCTATCCATGCTTTGTCAAGTGCGCATCTACATTGGCCAGGTTTCCAGTCCAGGCACCGAACTAACCACATGTACTTACTGGGACATGACGAGTAATGCACCGTCATAAAGCCTGCAATGTATACTCATACATGTGGGAACTCTCTCTCCAATGAAGATTACAAAAGGATAGGTTTAGAAGCGAGGTATTATATTGTATCGTTTAATTGAAATATCAAAACATCATCCTGTGACTGTACATTCTCATGAAAATGAAGAGAACTATTTAATCGTCCAGTGCTTTCTTGGAGCTAAGACGTGATTCATGTAAATATTAGTACCAGATAGATTTATTTATCTCATAAACATGGCTTCCGGGAGTGTAATAAAGCCATGACTTATTTACGGTAATACACTAGCGTATTACAGATGCAAATGACGACCGAATCACTGTGTGTGTGTGTACAGTAAAACAGTTAGTCTTAATTGTTTGCATGATATATCATACGATATGTTCAGACACCTTCATTATTTGAACTCTTACTTTATAAAATGCATGTTAGAAACACATTAAATTTGGTTTAAAGTGTCGCATTGCGTAACGTAACTGACGTCATGCAAACAACAAAACGACGTCATGATTTCGGTTACAACTCGTTGTATACATGGTAAATTGACAACAGTAAAGTGAAACTATCACATCGTAGTTGTGTTATGTGATAAATAGAATCTTACATTCGTGACTGTGTATTATTGACTTTAATAAATTCGTTGTATAAAGAGATTATCCAACTCGTTTATTCAAATCAACAATACACATTTACTCATGTAAGATCCTCTATATACATGTAGTACAAAAGCAGATATTTAGATGCATGTTATACCCATTTTGAGTAGCATATGTAAAAAAACAACAAATGAGCTATAAATATATTTATCACATAAAATGGCTTCTTGGAGATTATAAAGCGGAACATATTGCTATCTTTAAAGTAGAATATCGCTTAATCCTGTGCTAGGAGGCTCCCGTTTTCAGTATTATTATACTAGTGGTATAAATTAACGCCAATGACGTCACATTAAGGTGCATTTTTGACTTTCTGTGATTAGTTCACCTTATATGCGTATTCATATATGTTATTGAAATAGATGAACTCGATTGCAAACATATGATACTCGCGAATTTGCAAGACGGCTCATGATATCATAATTGGCAATTGGTTTAATAATTTGAATAATACAAACACATTTATGGAAGATCCTCTAAAAACATAAACATGCTACAATATTGAAATGAAAATAAATCTAAAACAATTATAATTTTTTCATATTTTAACCCTTAGAAGTGACAAACTGCATTTGCGCGTAATTGTTTAAGTACTTTCGCGATACATACCGTCAGCCTCCATAAACATCGCTAACTTGGTGCCTTCTACGGGGTTCATTTTTGACTCAATTCGTACGCACTCGGACGTCATCACGGGAGGGGTTGTGCTAAATACAGGTGTGACATTAGAAACGATTAATTTACTGAAGGTTAAAAGTAGGTATACAAGTCGAACAGGAATAAAAAAGCTTTCACAGAAAACGGTCAACCAAACAACACGCGTTAAAAGCCCCGTATATAGTGCTACATATATCTGCTTGCGCAAATCCGCTACAGGCCTAATACATATTATCTAATTATCTACCTACGATATCTACTATTATTATACCTCACGTTTACACTCCTGTACACTCCTGTATAAATTGCTCATACCTTTAGCGTGAAGCAATTTTTACTGTTCACCGGTAAACAAGTTTTACTGTCACACGATTGTGAAGTCACTGGGAGTATAAAAATAGGTTGTGTTTTTTTCCAATACGACACGCTTTGTGCAATTGGAAATCGGTGGACGCTTATTAAAATGCAGTTAAAGTTATATCAATCGTAAGACGCTTGGTTTACCAAACGACAATAAACAAATATGACGAGCAGATTAGCGACAATTTCGGATTTGAACACTGGTATAAAAATATAAATATACTTTTTTTTATTGGCATTTTTCCCCCCCTCATATATTTAAATTTGAATCAAAACATTGTTCTGTATAATAAAATAAATATTGCATCCCAGTGAGGTTGACATTACTTTCCTCAGGTTGATAATATCCGCTGTCACCCTCACTGTGATGCACTTTTTATATACTAATATTGAATAAAGTAATATTAGTTGTATTGTATTAATGTGTTTATTAAAACTATTATGCATATGGATTGGGTCAGATAATGACACATTTTGATATAAAGCTCCTTTTAAAGTTTAAAACCTTGAACACTGAAAATATATTCGGTAAGTTCCGATGCTACCACTGATTAGAAATGTAACGTTAACACATTTCGGGGGGCGTCCGTGGCCGAGTGGTTAGAGTCTCTGACTTGCAATCACTTGCCCCTCACCGCTGTAGGTCCGATCCCTCAGGGGCCTAGGAATCTTTATGTGAGGAAGCTATCCAGCTGGCTTGCGGAACGTCGGTGGTTCTACCCAGGTGCCCGCCCGTGCACGAAAATTGCCCGGAGGGGCAACTGGGGTCTTCCTCCACCAGTGGAAGCTGGAAAGTCGCCATATGACCTAAGCTGTTGGTGCGACTATAAAATCCAATTCAATTCAATTCAAATAACACATTTCATTTCTTTGAAAAGAGTATGAAAGGAGTAAGTTTGCTTTATTGGATATATTTTCTATAATGTAAACGTCAACTAAACCCTTGATATATTCCGGCAAGTTCTCTGCTGTAGTCGCCGTTTGCGTCCTTGATGAATCGCATATCAGGGTTGACGAGGACAGCCGAATTCGGCCCTTCCCATGACTCGGACCAGGCAAAGTAGAACAGATATAGGACCTTTCCAGCCAGTGCATACTGTAATAAATATAAAATATAGTCGTTATTCGAAAGTCTTACCCAAGAAATAATGTGCAAGTTTGACCTTAGGTATAAGTATGTTTTTTTTGCGAGATGGAAAAATGTTTTCTAAACATGTTGAACAACAGGATTATCCGTGAGATAACGGCTAGAAAATATATTTGTGAGTATGAGGAAATACAAAAATAAACACATAGTAATTGTAATTATTTTGCCGACTCGGTTGCAGCAAACCGATTGTAACCGATTGTAAAATTCAAGCGATTGTCCGTCTTTTTTATTTTCCTTTTCATGACACGCGGCTATACCGCGTGACTTTTTTGATGGTGTATTTATGACGAACACTGACAAAAAATAGCCTCGATTCAGGTAAGGTTATCCACCATTTCTTATTGAATACTGAACGGATTTTGATTAGCATCAGCTTGAAAATATTGATTGCAGTAATCTTAGAAAGTACTAGCCTCGGTCACCCGGCCCCCTTCTGATTTCTTCGTTACGCTATGCTACACGGATCCAGAACCAGGGCCTTGAGAAAATAGGACGTTTAAAATCGCCCTAACGTTTTGGGCGATTTTGGCGAGATTTTTAGAGATTCAACAAGACTTTTAAAAAAACATATTTTTAAGTTAATTAAAAATAATGTCTTATTTTTAACTTATATGAGAAGCAGCAAGTGCCGTTAAAGAAATTAACTGATGCATCAACAATTGCCGTTGTACGTTTATTTACAACATGGCGTCACGCAAACGTCGACTTTAGACGCGTGAAAAAAACGCGCGAATAAATTATGCTAATCGCTAGTGGGCGCTTTAATTGGCCTAATCTGCCGCAACCGATATCTGCAAGTAAGACATATGCATGATACGGTCTAGCAGACCGAGACTAAGAAAGTACATGGAATAATCACGTTGTCATAAGCGGCAATGGAAAGTGATCGATTAGCAGAGGCATGTGATAAACATCGATGAGTATTCACGAAGAAATGATAAAAAAGCCTACTTGAATCAAGGCTTTTGTGAACTTCATTTTTAGCCGATCAAAAAAGTCACGTGGAATAGCCACATTGATCTGGAGAAATACCTCTCACGCCTCCTATTAGCACCGGCTTAAGCAGTAACCTACTTTAACACCTCACAATTTGAGCATGTTATCAAGTTGTAATTCACATCTTGAAATTGCATTCTCTTCCGATGAACGACGGTTTACTATTTCACGTTTATTATAGCGATAATACGCCCATGTACGCTGGGGATTCTTGAAAATCTGTATTATATATTCGGAGTGTATGTTCATATTGTAAGACACAGGCTGTATTGTATGTATATATTGTCAGACACAGGCTGTATTGTATGTACATATTGTCACACACAGGGTGTATTGCATGTACATATTGTCAGGCACAGGTTGTCCTTACACACTCAAGAGTAAACGCATGCACTTATATATTAGGCGTGTATGTACATATTGTCAGACACAGGCTGTATTTATGTACATATTGTCAGACACAGGCTGTATTGCATGTACATATTGTCAGACACAGGCTGTATTGTATGTACATATTGTCAGACACAGGCTGTCCTTACACACTCAAGAGTAAACTCATGTACTTATTTATTCGGCGTGTATGTACATATTGTCAGACACAGGCTGTCCTTACACACTCAAGGGTAAACTCATCTACTTATTTATTCGGCGTGTATCTACATATTGTCAGACACAGGCTGCCCTTACACACCCAAGAGCAAACTCATATACTTATTTATTCATTTGTTGGGACTATTATTTAGTCAGGCAATCCAATTATTTCATGTTTTACCGAACTCCGTTTTTGATATAATGAAATGCAACATAGTTTACTAATATACTACCAAAGCTTGACCAGGATTGTATAAAACGCGGTTTAAAAAAGAATAGATGTAAATAAGTACAACACATAAAGCAAATGTGTTCAGTATCGTATTTGTGTAATGCAAAGATCTTTTGAAATAAATTATGCCGGTTAAACAATTGGCCAGTTGTAATTATCTAACAACATATTCTTCAGGGAATTGAGTTAGACGCACTGTTCATCCATGAGAAATAACAAATATATATTGAAACAGTCACAAACCATGCGGTAATAGCTAGCATGTAGATGGTGATAGGTAAACTGTAGATGAAACAGTAATATACAGATGGTAGTTAGAACGCATTCCATAAACCAAACGATATGGTGACAGTTAACATATAGATTGATAGTCACTATTGCAACAGTCACATAAACTATATGGTTTAGCTAAACTATAGATGGATATTTAAATCTTCAATAGTCACACACACCATAGGGTTATGAATAAATATAGATGGTGTTCAATATTGAAAAATTCACATAAACAATATGATAATTAAGGTGTAATAACAAAAGGATGTATGGATATAAATTAAAACGGCATGACAATCTACAAAGGTAGTTGTTGACATGTACACGTCGACATATATCTTTGAATAAGAATAACGTTTTTGTCTCGCCCACGATAGTGCGTAGCGAGATATAGCAGTCACTCGATTTTTATGAAACTTTGTCAAATGCTTTGTTGGGTACATCATCACGCCAAAATTACCAAGGTCTAATCATATTTTGCGTTATTTTCCCAAACCTTAGCCTTGGTTAGGTAACTTAACCTTGATTACTTGATTAGGTACCTTAACCTCAGTTAACTGAATACATGTGCTTGCCTCATTTTCTTTATTTGATACTTGGTCATATGTATTGTTGGCATTGGTGGACATCACTGAACGACATAAATTACCAAGGTCAAGGTCATATTTTGCTTATTGTCCCCAAACTTAACCTTGGTAATTATTACTTTTGTTTGTCTGTTTGCGTGTTTGTTTCTGTGTTTTGTGGTTGACTGTCATCCTTGAATGCTACTTTCCCTGTCCGATCTTTTTATATTTCTTTGGTTAGGTAACTTAACCTCAGTTAACTTTATGTGATTGCCTCACTTTAAGTCTTTGATACTTGGTAATATGTATTGTTGGCATTGGTGGACATCGCTGAACGACAAAAAATGCCGAGGTCAGGGTCATGTTTCGCGTCATCAGTATTGTTAGGTAAGTTAACATCAGTTAATTTGTTTTGTCTGATAAATTTAATTTCTTTGTTTGATACTTGGTCATACGTATTGTTGACATTGGTGGACATCACTGAACGACAAAAAAATACCAAGGTCAAGGTCGTATTTTGCATCATTTTTCCCAAACTTAACCTTGGTTAGGTAACTTAACCTCAGTTAACTGTATACATGTGATTACGATTATAGCTAAACTATAGATGTATATTAAATTTAAATTAAAACAGTAGCGCACTCTTTTTGTTTATAAATAAAATATAAATGGAATTAAAAAGTCACACAAGCCATATGGAGAAAGCTAAAACACAGAAGGATATTTAGGGATTAAATTATTCCGATAATTTCTGCTCAATGATGTGGTTTAACACTGTTGCCTCTGGTAAAAGCCATACTATATTCTCTTGCAAACTTTATAGCATTAATAGGCAACATTAGTATAACAACGTGCTTATGACGTGTCAAAGTTTAGAACTATATTCTATGCGCACTAAATCGCCCCACACGCTGGCGTTGCTATATTTATTCGCGAATACGTTAAAGGGGAACTATCGGAACGAAACGTGTTTTCTGTTTGAAACAGTTTGGTAGTGTTGCATGATAAAAAGTGTATAATAAATAGAATATTTGTTGGTTGTCGTGAATATAGGATTTATGTTCATCTCGAAAAGAAATATAAAAAGATCGGACAGGGAAAGTAGCATTCAAGGAGGACAGTAAACCACAAAACACAGAAACAAACACGCAAACAGACAAACAAGAAGGCAAAAGCAATAATAAATGCAAACGACATCACAAACACAAAAAGGGTTGACAATAGGGCTACCGCCTTGGAACGGTCAGTGGCAAAGTAGGCCACTGGGGGTTTAAACCGGTTCTAGGGTGCACCAAACCTCACACTTACCCTACTGTCATCCCATTAAAACAGGACAGTGTAAATAAAGAAATCCCCGCCATGATCTAATCTCTAACCAACAAGACAGAATCAATAGGCAATATAAGTAAAACACAAATATGCCCGTGTAAATATAATACAAAAAAACAATAGCCTAGAAAGCCACAATGAAGGTACACAATGACTTGGCAGAAGCCAGAGCAGTAAGAGAATACACCATTAAGGGCACGACAAGAAAGATCATGGACAAATATCAAACGCCACCGTCCCAATGGGTTTTAGGTAGGCGTCATCATAGGGTCCACAGCCTGTCCGGTCATCGTACAATTAAAGAGGAAAGCATAGTGGCGAACTGTAAAGGGTCCACCAAGTCTCACTTCTCGATGAAAATTAATCCGTTATTCACTCCAAACCAACACATATCCTCTATGTACATACGAATATAAAAACAAAAGCATGAAAAGCACCAATCAAGTACTCATTGTCTTAGAAGAAGCCAAAGCAACAAGAAAATACACCATTCAGGGTACAAACACGATTGGAAACAAACATCAAATGTTACCGTCCTTTTCGGATTTAGGAGGAAGTCATCATAGGGTCCACAATCTGTCTGCTCATCGCATAGTCAAAGAGAAAAGCATTGTGGCGAACTGTAAATGGGTATACCCACGTAAACATGTATCCTTAAGCGCGGGATTTAAAAAAGAATATTACTTATTAAAAACAAAAGTAATCAATTGTTTGCTACAATAAATCTTGTGTTTTACTTGGTATGTGCAATAATGAAAGTGATGCAGTGTTAAATCGTTGCTGCTTTAATAGTATGTTGTCAATAACAATAACTCTAAGACTTGTTTTCTCATCCACGTAATGCCTTCTTGTTTCTGTAACAGTCATCCTCTCTATTCCTTTTAGTAAAACAAACTATATCATATATATATATATATGTGTATCGAAGATTTCATGAAGTTTTATTGCCTATTATACATCATCTATTTTAATAAAAAAATTAATAATAATTATTTCCTCGATATTTGGAAATGACCGAACGTGTTGTAATAGAAAATGAAATTGATTAATTATTCCAGGTATTTTGTTTTATTTCTAACTTTTCAAGATTATTTTTTAACCTTGTCAGTCGTACACCCGAATTAAATCGTTATCATATGAATATAATAATAATTTCTTTGATATCGTAAACCTAACGTATAAAACACGCATTCTTCTAATTCTCACCAAGCACACGCCGTTTAACCTATATCAATGCATTTTATTGATACTGATGTATATTTTTGTTTCAATATATCAATCAAAGTATTTGCGCTGTCTAGTGTGCTGTCGAATTTCATATTCCCTCAAGTCAAACTTACAAAACATACTTCCTACTTCGTGTAAAAGAATCAATCATCATTAACCAGTCGCCTATTTATAGTGTAAGTTCGGTTCATTTAATCAAAATCGTGCGTTTGCCTGAATTCACACAATAATATAATAATGAGTTTTAGAAAACAACAACACAGACCTCAGCATAAAACAACAACATTTATCAGAGTTAGTGCTCTTTACAATATAAATTGACCAATTTTTATTTGCGATGATAGTTAAGATAACTATCCTTGTTTATTTAAAAGTTTCTTATTCATCACCTTAGTATATCCTTACTTAGACAGTAAACGTACGCACCCACAAGAGTTCATATCAATAATGGTCCACAATTAAGAAATATATGTATAAAAGTCGAACAGGAAATTCAGCTTTTACAGAACACAGTAAACCCAAAAACACGCAAAGCGACAAACATGAATGGCTAAACAGGGATTTAATCTGAAAGGAACAAATGGCAATCTGTGCTTTTTTTTAAAGAAAACTCGTGATGTAATGCTAACTTTTCTACTCATTTTGAATAATTCCAATGATTATTTTCCTTTGTTTATAATGTTTTAAATTCATTGATAATTATTTAATGTTATAGTTCCGAATAACTTAGTATTGCATATTATTTATGTTAAATTTTTGAAACGATGACGATATGCGATTCAAAGTATTGGGCCGTGAAGTTTGGACGATTTCATTTGGAATGCATAGAATATGTGAATCAGGTAAAACTGCACACATGACGGCATGTTGGCATTCTTTTAGAAAATTAAATATGTACCATATTTTGTCGTTCTTCATATGACGCGCTGGCGTAGTGCTAGCGATGATATTTTTAAAACGGGTAATACGATGGTCGTGAACGCACTGTCGTGGGTTCGAAACATTTTTTATATTTTTGTTAACTAAATTACCTATTATTAGTATTTTGTTTAAGTTATTTTATTCTCGTCTGCTTATTTGTTTTTATAATTTTAATTCTTTTATATATCATTTCATTTTTAATACATCAATATTATAAAGACGATTTTCATACACCCTTAATATTTTCCTCCAAGGGCAGTAACGTTTGGGCGATAGCTCTAGCATCGTCGCTGTATCACTTTAGCTCGGATATGACTATAAATGAATGTCGACGATATAAAAAACACGTTTAAATATATGTATCAAAGATTTCACGAAGTTTTAGTGCCTATTATAATCATCTTTTTAAAAAAAATAAGTGAAAACACACACATACAAGAATTAACCATAGTTCAACTCGAACCCGATTTCACCTACATAATTGTCAAGACCACTGTACCACGCAGCTCTAACGATGTATTATGAAATTAATACATTGTATAGGCTAGATAAGAGCATGCTTTTGAAAGGGACAACCCCAATAAATTGACTTACCCAAAATACATTTATATATATTCCATTTATTTCCTCGATATTTGAAAATGACTAAATGTCTTTTAATAGAAAATGAAATGGATGAATTATTTCAGGTATTTGTTTTATTTCTTTTTCATGAATATTTTTATCCGTAACCTAACACCTAAAACTAGTCTGTCGTATATAAGAATTAAATCGTTATTATACAAATATACAAATAATTTCTTTAAGATCTTAAGAATCCCTAAAATATATTCTATGTAAAGTATTTCTTTGTGAAGATGTAAGGCATTGTTTCACACCCCAGCGTCACTATATTTGCTCATATTTGCTCATGTCCTAGAGTATGAGAGTATGAGAGTGGACCTTTGGAAACGGCCGAAAAAGACAAATATGTTTGCTACAGTTCACGCCCTCTAGTCCCAGGTTGAGCTGAACTCAATTTTCATAAAAGCAATAGTACAGACTTTTAACCATCCCAAAGATGCCATTCATATGACGGTGGGCATGCTACTTTTAATGTCATAATTCCATGTCCAGCCGCGTATGGTCCCAGCATCTAACAAAATTCTATGCCCCGAAGAGCGAAATAAACAAAAAGAAATTTAGTTGGGAGCAGCGGTTAGGAAGCCTGCGCATCACAAGTAACAGTCAAAAGAGTAATTAAAAAGCAGACAACAAATCCTATGGGTGGTTAAACAACACACAGAGCCTTTATCGGCCGGAGTAGTGGAGCCATAGAATCGAAATTTAAGTAAGAAAATATAAACACTTAAAAATGTGCCAAGTCGTATATTAAGTTAAACATATCCTATTCTGTTGGACTAGTCTAGTTAGTGTTAACCAGGCTGGAATGCGATGCTATCGTATATCACATATAGGTAAGTTGATCGCCACCAATGTAACACCGAATGAATGCTGATACATTACTTTTCTGTGTAATGGTCATTCATTTCTTATTGCTAATTGCTATAATGCATAACCGCATACTTTTTATTAAAGTAGCATGCACTGAAACATTCAAAACAAGCATACCATATATCATTTAATATAATTCAAAATATTCATGCCATATATCATTTAGTATTACGGAACTCATAATGCGTATTCATATTGTTTACATGCAAATATTTCATATCGAAATTATTTAACATCGATATTACTGATACGTTTTAAAATCCACTCATGCGACTTCAAAAGATTAACAAAGCCAAATAGAAACTATACTGAAAAGAAACGCAACTCGGGAATTTCGGCTATATATTGTATGTACTATATGCTTCTCAATATGCTGCTGTTAATCGAATGGTACATGACTACGTAAGAACTTTTCTTTCAGAAATAAATACTAAAACAACACACAACAAAAATGTTCATTCAAAGTTTCATTATTGACAGAGCTTGTGTTTGGCTCAAACAAGTGAGAAAACTTAGGATGCAACATTTTGCAAACTCTTTACGTTAAATACCGTAGTGAAATGGTTCAATTTTTCAAAGAGGAACTCCAACATTTATGAAATTCTTGTTATAACGTGTACTGTGATTAAAACGTCTACAACATCACAGGTGTGACCTTCCTCTAACTAATTGCAACTTTTTTTTATAAAACATCTTGAGATTTCTTTTGATTATTACATGGAATTAAGTGTGCAGTATAAATAAAACATATAGCGGAAATTCCCGAATTGCGTTACTTTTTCGCTTCAGTATATAATAATAATAATATGAATAATAATAATATATTTATTTCAAGAGGATAACATATTTGGCTACAAGCCAGTCTAAGATATGGTCCTCGGACAAAATAGAATATATTTACAGTTTATACAAAATTTATTAAAACAATGTTAAAAAAAGAATAAAATGAATACATTATGTCTACAAACTTCATGATTTTTCTAAAAAGCTGGTACATTGACTAAGAATTATTCAACCTTAAGGTGATTTGTATACAATATAAAACCAATGTTTAAAACTCGTCACTTGTATATGTTTTTAACCATATCAATATTAAATTAAAGAATTACATTTTTAAACCTAAATAATTACGCACATATGGTCAGGTAAGTGAACATTATACACGTGCATATACTGTGAATGACGTATCATATAACAAATCATTTAAACACCACAATAAATACTGCTGTAAGATGAGCGTAACAATTAATAATAATAACCGCACAGCATTCTACTAGAGTGCCCTGTGTGATTACACGGTAATTAATTATATTAAATTGCACTCATGCCTGAATCCGCCATTGAAACCCGCAGTAGTATGCTGTAAGATATAGCCCCATTTACATACTGCAGAAGGTCGTTTTAGGCGTCATTTCTCATTTCGAAGTTACATGCGTGTACCAAAAATATATTCTGAGATTTCGAAGAGTTTTACATGCTAAACACTATATATATGTGGGAACAGTTACGAGTTATGAGGAGTTGATTGGACAAACTTGTCAGTCTTCTTAGTGCAATATATAAAAATTTGGTAATATTCGAAGATCCAAAACTCCGCGGTAGAGCAGTGGTAAAATGAAAATCCTGACAAGATGCACAGGTAACCTTCATAGTGATGTTTGAGGAGTTGTGCGGAAACGCTCAACACTTAAAAACATTTAAAATCCAGTAACTCTGCAAACAGTCACTCAAATGGAACGTCAAGAGAACCTGCGCTACTAGATATCATTCTAATACTTCTTACCAAGTTTCATAAAAATCGAAAAAATCATTATTAAAAGCCGAGCGGAAAGGCTTTACAATTGAGAACTTCAAAGACTGCGTCGATATCAAGCAACTAATAAAAAACTTCAACTAAAATATTCTGACAATATGCTCTTCTAGAATTTTAATTACTACATTCTTCCTACTAAGTTTCATGAAAACCAGAATAATAATGTGGGATGAGTTGAGCAGAACCGTTATATAGCTCCGACAAAATCATTCAACCGAAACGTCCTGTCAAACTTCTTTATTAGTTATCATACTGATATACCTATTAAGTTTCATGAAAATTGGAAGAAAAATGTATGAGTAGTTGAGCGAAAACGCTTTATACTTGAAACACTTCAAAGTCTTTTAACTGCGCCAAAAATCATTCAACCGGAACGTTCTGACAGAAATGGGGAGGAAAATGACAAATATTATTTAAATTTTGGAGAATATTTCGACCTTTATCAAAATATATTTCTTCAGAAAGCTGTTATAAAAGTTAGCTATTCAAATTAGGTATAAGAGTGAATATTTGAATGTCATTAAATAAGTGTATGCTAACCTTCGCTCACGAGTAAACTATACCCACTTAGTCGTGGACGTCCCTCGAGCAACTTCTTATGTTTTTTTGTTTCTCAGCGTATTCGTTTTCTAGAGCTTGTAGCCGAGATGAGGGATTTAATCTTCGTAACCTTTGTATAACTAACAAGCTATTCCATAAGTAATTTAAGTACTCTTCTTTGACAAGATCGGAACCTGACAACAACTATTCATGATATCACAGTGTAACAGATATGCAAACAAATCTTGGCTGGAGAACACTTAAAGACAGAAGAACTGACGCAAAATTGTTAATGTTTTATACAATATTCCATCACAAGGTTGAAATTCCAATGCCTCCTTATCTCCAACACCCTATCAGAATGACCAGACACATGCACCCGAATTCTCTCATACAAATTCATACAAATGCAAACTTCTACACTTTTTCTTTTTTTCCTCACACAGTCACACTATAGAATTCGCTTCCTCATAGTATTGCTGTCCTGCCAAACATAGATCTGTTTAGGCAGTCAGTCAGCCAGTTGAGTCACCATTGAGATCCGGAAGTTGCTGTTTTTAAACTATATTTTATTTCTTCTATTAACGCTCCTTTACTTCACTTTTTCACTTAGATAGTCTTATCTATCTACTTTTAACTTTTTTCACTATTCCCACCGACAAAGGCACTTTTTCTTGCTTAAAATACCCGCGAGGGGAGTATAGCAGTTTATACAGATAGATAGATAAATATACTTTAATGTGACGTGATTCACAAACTTCGTGAGATCCTTGGCCATGATCACTTTCATACATCTTTATTTGTCTTGTAATAAAGTTTATCAAAATATGTAATGACCACCATGATGACATCTACCTAAATCCTGAAAGGGATGGTAATTTGATGTATGTCTTCAATATTGTTTTGTCGTGCCCTAAATGGTTATTGTTTTGTCGGTGTGGCTTAGGGCCAATTCACTGAATTTTTGATTTGTGACTGTCTAATCATTGTTTAAATATCCATATATACATGATCATCGTTATGTTTCACTTATTTTGCCCATTAATGGTGCCTTGTTTGTTAGAGATTATAACCTGGCGGGGATAATATGGTAAGTTTGGTGCAGCGTATAACATGGTTTTATCCAGCGTCTTTGTTTAGCCACCGACCGCTCCAAGATAGTACACCAATTTGTTTTTTTGCCAGGCATACTTTGATTCCATTTCCCCCACTAACGTTTTCTTATGCTGAAGGCTTGTTTTTGGTTGACTGTTTTCTGTGAATGCTAAGTTCCTTGTTCGAGTTTTATACCTACTTTTTTTTCTTTGTGGACCTTTCAAATGCAACAAAGCTTATTCTTACTATATGCCATATCAACGAATATTCTTTACAATCAAAGTTTTTGCAGACATTTATGGATGCTGTATCGGACATTTTTACATCGCTCATCAATCTCATCTCTCACCAGCCGCATTGATCAACACAATCAAGAAACTGTATCGATGTTTTTGTACATGTGTGTTGTATATTTGTTCTTTTTTGTCTATCCGCTGCTAAATATTTTCGTAATCTGTGAAAAGTAGGCTCTAATATAAAACCTGAACGGCGTGATTTTGTACGACAGTAGCTAGTTTTGGACGTTTTTTAGTCCCAAGTTACGGTGTGTGTTCTTACCAACAAAAACATCCAAGTCACCAAAAGCAATACAAAAATGCAAAGTGACTCTCAGAAACTTCAATTTTTTATATTTTATTGTTGAAAATGGGGCTGTATTTATTATTCAAAATAGTGGTCAAACCGATTATGAAACTATTGCGCTTCTCAGTTAACAAATTAAAATGAGCCCGCGTTGATTTTTGAAATATAATCATCATCTGCTGTACCAGGTCCCTGCTTCCAGAAAATAATGAGAAATAGAAATCAATAATACATACGTTAGCATCAAAGTCCGCTAGTGACATCGCCTTGGGTATCTTCACGAATTCGATGTTAGAAAGTCCGCCACATAATGGAGCGGATCTATCTTCCATTTTTACGCTACTTCTCATCTTTGCTCTACCTCTCATCTTTGCACTACCTCGCATTGCCGCATGAGCAATTAAGCACATGGTGACGAAAACCGCCAGACTACGGGTAAGCATCATTTTCCGAGTTGGAAATAGATACCAAGCCGTTTAATAATACCGTGATATAAAGAGAAGTGTTTTACCACCTACCGCTGTTATTTAAGTAAATTAATCGTTTTACCAGCATTATAGCTGAGATAGCAAAAATGCCGTTGGCGGGTTTGATTGACATGTTTTTATGTCATTTCCCTTGCTAGCGAACAAATTGCATGAATTTATTTTTGCAATATGTTAAATGTGAGCAACTGATTTGCTGACATATGAAATTGTTTTAAGAGCGAATTAATAACTGTCGTTGAAACCTCCTACATTACTACGCATTAAAGTTCTCCGGCCATGTTTTGTTTCATGAACATGTTTATGTTTATTTAAATCGAAATCAATACACAACAATATATATTTATAATTCACACATTGCAAGATCTGTGAAAAACGAGAATTATATTTGATTTGATGACGTAGAAAACTTTGAACAGGTAACTTAATCCACAGGTAAATGCATTTATCAATTAATTGGCAATAAATGTGCAGCAATACAATTCAGGTTTACCTCATTTCCCCGTGCAGTCACGCAGTGGTAAGAGTAGTATCTACGTCATTCAAATAATACTTATTTTACATACACCTTAGTAGCGGTTTTAAATATATGTTTCTCTCCGGGACTATCAAGAAATGTTCATATGATGTTTAAGAGTTAAATTTGTTAATTGATAATACTGCCAAAAAGGGTTGCCATTCATCTTTAATGTAAATCATTTGAGAAGTGAAAAAAGAAATTAATGATCTATAACACACATGTTTTAACCACATAAAACATATTTCAAGATATCTGTTTTTGATCTCTTGTTTCCTTCTTCCTTATCCTTTCAAACCCCTTTTAAGGACATAGGTAGCCTCGTTACCTAGATATATTTTAGGTTTGTAAATCACTGGGTAACACATATATTTGGAGAGATCTTTATCGTGGATATGGTATGGCTTTTCCTGCAAACGGGACCGACAGGTTTATATCTCCTCAGATGCACGGCATACACGTGTACTACCTTTACTAAATAAAATACTAAGAGATTGCGTTAAATTAAAAAATCCGGAAATCGAAAATGGGACGACTGGATCGAGAGAAAAGTAGGTTATAGCCACTTGGCCACCGCAGCTGTTATAATCTTTATTTATTCTTACTGTATTGATTATTGTAAAGTTAGAACTTTTAAATACATGATGGCAGACATTTAATACACTATTATCTTTATTAAAGTACACATAGTGACATAATGTTTGGTTATTCTGCAGGTATTGTATACATTAAGTCAAATTCCGTCTGTGAATAACGACGCCATGTATAGTGATGTGATAGCGAAGGTCACAACGAATTGGTGTGACTACATATCTGTACCAATGTGCGAATCGGGTAGATAGAATAAGACCATCTCAAGTTTCCATGTATTTGCCTTGGTATGAAGATAGCTGTTTTTATACATCTAAACATATTTACTAACATTATCCATTTTTTTAACGTATTACTACCATATGAAAAGTTAGACGTTGGTACTACTATATGAAACGTTAGACGTTGGTACTACTATATGAAACGTTAGACGTTGGTACTACCATATGAAAAGTTAGACGTTGGTACTACTATATGAAACGTTAGACGTTGGTACTACTATATGAAACGTTAGACGTTGGTACTACTATATGAAAAGTTAGACGTTGGTACTACTATATGAAACGTTAGACGTTGGTATTACTATATGAAACGTTAGACGTTGGTACTACTATATGAAACGTTAGACGTTGGTACTACCATATGAAACGTTAGACGTTGGTACTACCATATGAAACGTTAGACGTTGGTACTACTATATGAAACGTTAGACGTTGGTACTACTATATGAAACGTTAGACGTTGGTACTACTATATGAAACGTTAGACGTTGGTACTACTATATGAAACGTTAGCCGTTGGTACTACTAAATGAAACGTTAGACGTTGGTACTACTATATGAAACGTTAGACGTTGGTACTACTATATGAAACGTTAGACGTTGGTACTACTATATGAAACGTTAGACGTTGGTACTACTATATGAAACGTTAGACGTTGGTACTACTATATGAAACGTTAGACGTTGGTACTACTATATGAAACGTTAGACGTTGGTACTACTATATGCAACGTTAACCTTTCGATCTTCCTTGTTTAAAGCCGCTCCCCCGCCTACAACTGGCACGTTTTACAGGCGTACAGCGTTTCTAAGGCTATTAACGATAAGGTATATACGTCACTTACATCCGAATTATATAACTACAATTTAAACAAACGCCTTAACGAGCCCAACAAAACATCTCCATATTGTTATCGTTGTCCATTTATTTACAATGTGTTGCTCTGGCTTATGCCAATTCATTGAGTACTTGCATTGTTGCTTTCTAGGCTTTCGTCTTTTCCATTATATATATATGGTGAGGCATTCTTACGAGTGCAGTTCAAATAATACGTGGACTTTTTCGATACCGCATTCATTTTTTTACTTTAAGATTCATGCACTTTGTATTCCAACTCATAATAAATCAAATAATTTAAACAGAAATTTGATTTCATGTCTTATTACGTTGCAATGAATGATCTAATAGGACGAGAAACTCATCTACGGAGCAGTCTAAAATGTGACGTCATTATTTTATAACTGCATTTCAGGAATGGCTAAATGGAAAGGAATTCATCAGCAAAAATACACAAAACTAAATTTGGATTATCACTGTATTCTAAAATTACAATTATGAAATTTTATGAATATTGAAAAAGGAGAACTGTGATAAATATAAATAACGTTGAAATTGACGACGTCAGAAAAAAGCACGAATCACTAAAATGTTAATAAAATATTAAATACATTAACTTAAAACTTTTAAATCTTACATATTTTCTTCAAAATCTATGTGTTAATAAATTAAGAATACTAAAATATTAAATAAATAAGTCTTTTCGAACGACTATGCTATCTGCTTTCTAAACACTTTGAATATTTATGCTAAATTCGATCGAATTCATATGACCTATACTTATAAAAAATGAGTATTCAATAATGCTGTAAAATATTTATTTAATGCAAACCAAGAATAATACAATAATCTAACAGAGCACTCGTTCGGCCATATTTGGGGCTGAAATTCGGTCCCATTCCCCTCCCATAAAAGTATATATTTCCCCTTTTCCTGTGAAAAAATCCCCTTTGTGTTTCTTAGAAATTCCCCTTTGATATGAAAACAACGCAAAATTCCCCTTCCTGAGGGCCCTGGCTCCGTCCCCCAAAATATGACTAGTGCTCTGTCTAATTAAATAGCAATTAAGTTGACTATTTATAACATGTTTCATCATTTATAACATTAGGTTGTTGTTGGTTAGCACACAAATGACGTGCTCCGTGGCGGCTACAGAAAGGTTGTGAAAATTCTTATTTCTTGAAATTTACTGATATGAAAGTGAAAATGTAGACCTTTATTGCCATATAATTTAATTTACCTGATTTATAAAAGTGTATTAACTACTAAAGATATCCACGTAATATTTGAACGGCCCTCGTATATTGCCTATTAATGATCATGTATCCTTCCTCGTGTTTAGACCATACGCCGCTGGATATAGGGGATGAAATCAAGATACAAATATTGCTATATCCATCGCCATATGCTTGCCATCTTCGGGATGGTTAAAATTCTGTACTGTTGATTGTTATGAATATTGAGTTCTGCTCAACCTGGGGCTAGAGGGCGTGAGCGGTAGCTAGCATATTTCACTACCGCTCATGAACAGTCTCAATCAAACCGAGACTGCAATATTTCGTATGTGTCGTGCTCGGCCGTTTCCAAAGGTCCATTATCATACTCTTTTTTTATAGCACATTGGCGTTGCTTGTGCAGTGTGGCGGCAGTAAAACGTCTCCCCGCGCTTGCAATCAGTACTGTTATTCATCTGATTTTTGGAGATCGCTGAGCCCGATACTTATGTTTAGTGATCGGTGATACATTTTCAATTTCTTTTGTTTTCTTACTTAATTTTCGATTCGGTGGTTCCAATACTCTGGCCGATAAAAGGCTCTAGGTATTGTTTAACCACTCATAGGATATGTTGTCTGCTTTTTAATTAAGTCTTTTGGCTGTAACTTGTGATACGCAGGCTTCATAACCGCTGCTCCCAACTAAATTCCTTTTTGTTTATTTCGCTCTTCGGGGCATACACTTTTATTAGATCCTGGGACCATACGCCGCTGGATATATCCTATATTGCTATATCCACCGCCATATGCTTGCCATCTTAGGGATGGTTAAAATTCTGTATTGTTGATTTTTATGAATATTGAGTTCTGCTCAACCCGGGGCTAGAGGGCGTGAGCGATAGCTAGCATATGTCACTACCGCTCATGAACAGTCTCAATCAAACCGAGACTGAAATATTACGTATGTGTCGTGCTCGGCCGTTTCCAAAGGACCATTATCATACTCTTTTTTAGTTACTATATTTGAGGATATAGCGTGGGGCTGAGTTCTTTATTTGCACTGTACCGTTTTATTGGGATGACAATAGGGTAAGAGTGAGGCTTGATTCAATATGGAATCTGTTTTAAACCACAAGCGGCGGCCACTAACCGTTCAAAGCGGTATTTCTTTTGTCAATCAATTTATGTTTGTGGCGTCGTATATTTTGCTTTTCTATTTTTCCTTGAAGTTATTGTTTGTTTTGTATGCGTGCTTGTAGTTGACTGTGTTCGGCGAATGCTATATTTCCTTTTAAACGTATATTTGTGTATTGTTAATATGCAACCAGTTGTTGTTTGTATTCTGATGGAGGTTCAATAGTAAGCCAAAAGCTTTTTGAAGATGAGTTTGTTTCAGTATATATTTTCTGATAATTGTCCTGGTGATCTTTATAATAACCTATTTTTAAAGTATCTCCCGGGATCCTGTGCTTCAGAAAAATGAATTTTGTTAGATGAATAATATTCGTCATCGTTAATATAATATTTAATGTTTCTGTTTAAGAATTTATTTATATTATATATTGGGAGATCTGATGCTTGTCATAGTCTAGATGGACAGTATGAATATATAACTTAGAATAAGTCAAAATATTTATTTTATACATTTCCCTCAGTAGCCACAAACAATATCCATGTTAAATACAACACAGTTAACAACAGTCACAACGGCGAGATATTTTATCCGGCACGTTATGTAGCAAATCCTAACACAAATCAAATTGTTGAGTCATGATATTAGCAATATGTACTGTTCAAAACAAATCTGGAATATTACATGCCAGGAATGCAGCGTAATCAAACATGTTCATATTTATAAAGAGTATGTCTTCCTTCCTGAACCTCGTAAATATGTATCTCGTTTCAGTCGACCTTATAAACTGCTCAAATTTCTTTCTATTATGAACTGTACAACATCTCCAAATGTCTTCTGATTCATCTCACATTTATAAAAACCTTCCTCAGGGAGATACGCCATGTCAAAAATTTTGCCAAAATTACAGTTGTCTGGACTAAGTATTCTGTCACTGGACTCAGCAGGAAGTGCATGTGGTTCTCGAATGTGCAGAATGACCAATGCAACCATGGGAGATACTGAAATAAGGAAACATATCTCAATTTAAGTAACCACTAATGTATACCCGTACAAATTACACATTTTTTTTTTCTCAGAGGTTGTCAAACATTACAGGAGTATCATAGTCATTATTCCCAGCAAATTTGTATAATTTAATGAATATTGTAACAAGTATACGCCATAGCGTCGAATATATCAATTAAATACAAGTACGGCGTCACGAAAGGTCACCAGCAAGTCCAACTTCTGCGACAAGGACTATCACAACCTGACTTCTATGGTGACGTGATTTTCAAACTTCGTAAGATCCTTGGTCATGATCACTTTCATACTATTTTTGTTAAACTTTCTATCATTTTGCAAAGTACTGCATGATTGGTGATGGACCAATTCACAGTTCGCCACTATGCTTTCCTCTAATTGTGCGATAACCGGACAGGCTGTGGACCCTATGATGACATCTACCTAAAGCCCAAAATGACGGAACCGTTTGATGTTTGTCTGCAATTTTGCCTTGTCGTGTCCTTAATGGTTTATTTTCTTGTTGCTCAAGTCATTGAGTACCTTCTTTGTGGCTTTCTAGGCTATTGTTTTTTGTATTTATATATACACGAGAGCATATTTGTGTTTTACTTATATTGCCTATTATTGCTGCCTTGTCGGTTTTTGTTTCTGTGTGTGTTTGTGGTTGACTCACGTCCTTGAATGCTACTTTTCCTGTTCGATTTTTATATCTATACTGACTTCAAACTTCACATGTGAATTGTCTTTCTACTGTATGGATCCTCATATGACATTTGAAACTAATTTGACTCGTTTGATTCGGTTGTCGGTAGGGTAAGTGTGAGGTTTGTTGCACCCTATAACCTGGTTTAAACTCCACCCCCAACGACCTTTTTTGCCACATACCGTTTTTATGACATCATATACCTTTATTCCTTATTAACATTGCCATTCATCTTCCCCCCGCCCCCCCCCCCCCCCCCACCCCACCCAACGACCTTTTTTGCCACATACCGTTTTTATGACATCATATACCTTTATTCCTTATTAACATTGCCATTCATCTTTGTCTTTTTGCGTGCTTTGGGGTTTTGTTATTTATAATGTCATTATCAAAAATATTAGACAGCTTACGACAGGTTCCATACTTAAATATAGTTTGTGTATGAATATAGATATGCTGGTCTGGGATGAATCTGATAGTTATACGCACATGCTCATTTTAAAATACCGCAATGGATGAATATATTGATTCGTATGCATACACACAAGTCGTATTCACAGCTTAGAAATAATCTGAGGTATATTTTAATGTTACAGTTTTACCTAAATATAATTTAGACTAATAATAGTTTAGCTACCATTTATCCCCTGGCATGCTACTTTGACATCGGCCTTCAGTCTAGTGGTAAAGATACACAGCACTAACAAAGGGGCATTTGATTTAGTGGATGTTGCTGGGTCAGCCGGCGTTATGAACGATACATCAGTGTTGATACTGTTAAAATCGGCAGTCAGTTCAGATTTAAGTCGTGATGATATAGTATCTACTAATTC